>VYZW01042915.1:2504-27366 GCA_013401315.1 Balaeniceps rex | reverse complement strand
GGGTTGTTCAAAGGGTCTTCACCATACCTCCCAGTGCTTCCAGCTTCAGGGCTGACTCACACAGGAGTAACTCTATTGCCTTTACACCTACAGCAGCATCACATCTCTGTCTCTGTGGAAGGCCAGTGGGAGAAGTCCTGCAGCACTGTTGCAAATGAGACTTAGATTTCAAATTGCTTACAGATTTTAGGAAATATTAACACTTGCAATGACCATTGTTTCTAACAGAAGAAAAGAGGTCAGCTACTAAGGAACTACATTACCTTACATAGACACACACTATCTTTTGCCAGCTGATGGTTGGGGCCCAAAATACTCACGTATTAATTTTCTGTTTATTATTCTGATTATTGTTGCTCCCTGGCTTGAATGGAAGCCTGATGTCTATCAGATGATCTTGCTAACTGTGATCAACACTGTAGAAGCCCTATGAGTTCCGTTTTTATTGTAGTTATGTAGATATACTATGGCCAGACTTTCACTGCTACGTGCCGCTGCTTTTTCTTTGACCAGTTTGTGCAGCTGTGATAGTGTCTACAGAATAAATAAAACCATCAAAAGAATATGATACACATTTTAATTCAAAGTGGAACAGTATGTGTAATCAGCTTCCCCTTTACCCAACAACTAAAAAAACCCCAGCTCCCAAACTAGCAGTCTTTCCACTAGCCATTCAGAATCCCTTATTCCCCTTCCTCCTGCCTCTCCCTCTCAGTCGCAGGCATCATAACTGTACAAGTCACATTTCAAAACACGTTCTCTAATTGGTCCCATTAACCATCATCAGTGAGACATTTAATTGCCTCTTCTGCAGTTCATCAACATGTTGGAATTGTGTTTCATTTAATCTATGTCAAACCCCTACAGAAAGTCCAGTTACTATACCTCACTTTCCTGTTTATTTTCCAGTGCAGTATGTGTTATAATGTGCTGCATGCTGAGAATTCTCAGGTTATAAAGTACACAACAAAAATCATTGCTTAAAAGCTTTTGGTGATTGCTCATGCATCTCAGTCCTAATGCGTCAGTGAAAACTTTGGAAGAAAATTACAATGCATGGAGACTCTAGAAAATCCACATTGTTTATTTGTTTATTTGCATATTAAATGTAGAAAATAATCTCACACACTATTATTTCTATTGAAGCCAGAAATCTCTCACACTGTGCAGAAAAAGGGAAGGCAGTGTTACAGGGATTAATAATGCATCTAATATGATTCTCTTGGTAAAATTAAAGATGAAAGAAACAACATAAAAATAGCATGAAAGCTGAGACATCAAAACACAAAAGCATGGGCAGTCTGAATTCAGACTGCCATTTCACTTTTATTACAGATCTTTCATGCCTAGGTGTTGTAACAAAGAACTACAGAAATCCAAAGTGCTTTTGAACCAAAATCTTGCACCCATCTACTAAAAAGAAATATATAGTTCAAGAAGTTTATTAAATACCCCGTCACATACCAGCAATTTACTGGTGCAGGAAAGTAGTAGCATAGTGTTCTACTGAGGCTCCCTGACACTTCATATTACAAATCCCTGTTTTCATAGCTTATAATTTTGCAAAATATTAATGATTTGGGCTGAAATTTTCTATGACAGATGCCTGCCTGAGGCTGTTTCTTTGGTGGGCAACATTCAATCAAACAACTCAACCATTTGGGGGAATTGAATTAGGGGAAAATTAACATTAAAAAGCGTTAGCTACCTCATTTTATAAAGCCAAACCATGCTTTGAAGCCCAGACATCACAATTGCAGTCAGGGTGCTTTTTACCACTTTTTAAAAATTATATGGAAATTTGACCAGTTCTAAACACTTGAAAAGAAGATTATAAACTCATGTCTGCATACTCCAGGAAAAAGGCTTGCAAGAACTTGTTTTGACCTGACACAGTTCTTAGTGCTGTGCACAGAATTGCACACGTTCTAGGCCTCAGAGTGACAGAGGATGCTGCACATCGCTCGACCATGTATGTGCCATCCCAACTGAATGAATGAGCACACTTTATCCCTCATGGTTCCTGCATATCACACATCTGCACAACATTTGCTATAGCTTGCCCATGGCTAAAGGGGATAGGCTGGACCAGGATGATGTTAACCAGACACCAAACTAGAAGGCAAGGAAGCAGAATCTTCCATGTGATTAATGAATATCCTACTGGCAAAAAGAAGCTCAGAAAGATCAGTGTCAAAAGTATCCACTAAACTTAGTCACCTAACTTGAAATACCAACCCCCTTCTTTATTTCTGGAATGCTGAGTATCATGAGTTTACTGATATTAACTCTCTCCCACAGAACAACACAATAGCAGGGTCATTTTCAGGGGCTAGTGAGACCACTGCTGGTAAGGAGATGCCACATTATTACTGAGGTAAGTAGCAGTGCAGCATTCAACATGCTTGATGACCTAGGTATATATTTTGGTGAGAAAGTAACGGAGAAAAATTAAATCAGCAACCAAATGAATGAATGCTGATGGATGGGGATGATAACCTGGCAATGAATGACAAGGAAAACTGAAACACTTACTTTGTTTATGTCTCACCCTTACCAGGCAAGCCTGCTTTCAGCCTGCTGCTCATACCAGCATGGTTTGGAAAGAAGAATGATTGGGTAGCAACAGTCAAGGGATTACTTAGAAAAACTGGATTATTCAATCTATAGAGCCTGAAAAGATACCCAAGGCTGTACAATAGTCGGCTGATGTAATTATAAAGCTGTTTACTAACTGTTAAAAATCATGGTAATGACAGATCAGGCCCGTATTTAAGAAAGGTAAGAAGGACAGCCCAGGGAACTATCACGCATACACATTAAGCACAGTCCCTGGTGGAATGGAGGATGCATAACCTCCTAGCATCCATTTATGGGCATGCAAAGGACAAGAAGGCAACCAAGAACAGTCAGCACAGATTTACAAAGGCAAATCATACCTGACCAGACTGATTACCTTCTATGACAAAATGACTGACTGGGAACATAAGAGGTAACAGTTCCTGTAACTTTCACTCCACTAAGGCATTTGGCAATGCCTTCCACCACATTCTTGCTTGGAGGCTGAGAAAGTGTGGTGGGATAAATAGTATTTTAACTGGAGTGAAAACTGGCTGCACCACTGGGCTCCAAGGCAGTGTTCAATGGCTTGAGGTCTAAAGATTGGTAGTGAAACAAGTACTCCAGGGTTTGAAAGCGGTGACAGAGCAGTTCAATATCTTCTCCTGGATGATGAGGCAGAACGCTCCCTCAGGAAATTTTCTGAAGAACTGTTTGACACACCAGATGATACAAATTCAGCTCTAGGGGCTTGAGAAAACTGAAGACTGGGCCAACAGAAGCTTCGTGAAGCTCAAGAGGGAGAAGTGCTAAGTTCTGCATGTGGGGTGGAATAACTTCATGCAGCAGTACCAGCTGAGTGACACCTCCCTAAAAGGATCTGGGGGTTACACTGGGTATCAAGCTGAATATGAGCAGAAGTGCACTGCCAACATGAATAAGATAAAGTGCATATTGGCCTACACTAGTAGAAGTAAGGCCAGCATTTAGCATGTCACTCTACACAGAATTGGCAAGGCTGCAACTGGAGTACCGTGTCCAGTTTTGGGCTCCACAGCTCAAAATGAGTGTTGGGAAACTGGAAAGAGTCCATCAGAAAGCAAAGAAGCTGTTCAGGAGCCCAGAGGATATGGCCTACAAGAAATGGAGGGACCTGTAAGTGTTTAGTCTGGCAAAGAGGAGGCTAAGGGACAATCCAAAGCAGCCTACTACCAGAAGAAGAGCAGTTACAAACATGACAAGGCCAAACTCTTCTTTGTAGTGGCAGACAACTTAACAAGAAGCCACTATGACAAGTTGCAGCTTGAGAAATTCAAATTGGACATTATGAAAAACTTTCTCACTATACAGATAGCACAGCACTGGAGCAGTCTGCAAAGTGATGAAATCTCTATCCTTTCCAAGGCACAGTTAGAAAAAGCCACAGGTGATGTAGATCCAGGATTGATATTAGACTCACTTTGAGCAGGAAGTGCATTAGATGAACTACCAGATATCCCTTCCAACTACTACTTCTATAAGTCTAGAACAGAAAAAAACCCCTGCTGCTAATCCTTGGTCCTCCCAAATAGTGTACTTCAGGAAATCTGAATTGCCCAGGAATAAGAATACAGCTGGGCAACCATTACTAATTATTTCCATTAATACATATTCCATTCTTAAAAGCTTTTACACTAATTATGTTCACAACTCCTTTTTCACTCCATTTCCACAAATTAATTTTACCTGGAGAAAGATTCAATGAATTCTAACTACTGGACATCAGCTATGGCAAGTAAATTTTTCCTCTGCAGAGGACCATCTACTACTTAAATCTTATTCAAACTCTCTCTGCAGAGTTTGACTTCTCTTCAGGGTCTTTCAGTTTATACAGATGGACTGCTCTGTCAACAAGACATTTATTGATACAGAGTTCTGCTAAGACAAAATAATTTGTGAATATAATCACCAGGGCGATAAGTAAGTTGTACCGATTTACAAGACTTGCAGATTCCAAACTTTTAACCTCAGAAACAGGGATGTGGGAAATAACTTGACAACGTAACGGTTTCACAGAAAAAGTTGTAGTTGGATGACAATCTAAATGTGAATCAACAATGCCACTCTGTTGCAAAAAGGCATAGACCATACCAGAAGGTATAAATAGACAGACAGCCTGTAAACAATTCTTCTGTTCTACTCTGCTCTGTTAAAGCCTCAGCTGGGTTTCTTTTTCCAATTTTGGGGACCACAGTTTGTGAAAGATGTAAAATTGAAGAGAACTCAGTAGAATAATAAGAACAACTGGGATTCTAGAAAACATAACTGGAGAGAAAAAACTTAATTAATTATGATTCTTTAACCTAAAAAAAAAGAGAAGACTAAAAGGGGAATTTCTTCAGGTACAAAAAAGGCTGCAAGTAGGAGACAAGGAATGTTATTCTCCATGACCTAAGAGATAGAACAAGAAAAGATGGGTTTAAACTGCAACAAAGCTTGAAATTAGGATTAGAATATTAGAAAACAGTAACACAATGGTAAGAATAGTAAAGTGCTGAGATAGATCTTCTGGGAGATTATTGACTCTTGAACTGTAGAGATCTTCAAAACAATGTACGTGAGCTACCAGTACTCACAGAGATATTGCTGAGGAAGGGGGCAGATTAGATAATGAATCTATGGGAGTGTTTCTTTTTATTTTTCCTTTGACTTTATTTGACTGTTCCATAAAATACACTCAGTTTTGAATATTAGATATGACAAACATTGCATTACTCTGTATTTTTTTTCTAAGGGTTAATAATTTTCTTTTAAAAAATATAGTGTTTTATTCTCCTTTGGATTGTTTGGGTTTATCTTTCTTCCAGCTGTCTTGTACCGATGGACTTTATCCTGGAACTATGGAAATTCCCACTATTTCATTTACACAGAGGACTTATGAGAGGAGTTTGAATTGTATGCCCCAAACATTTTCATACCTTAAGTACTTTTTTACAAGCTTCTGCTCATGAGCAAAAGTAATAATCAAGAAATTTAATATGAAAACAAGAAGCAACTTCTGTTCATAGAAATTATTAAACAAAGTAATTTTGTCCAATCAATACATTTCATGAAACAGTTATTTTTTCCATAAGCTATTTGTGAAGAGAAGGAAAAAAAAAAAGGAAAAGGGGAAAAGAGAAAGAAACAATGTGTCAAATAAATGGTTCACTAAGAATCATGAGCCCAGTTAAAGCTGAGATGAACATATGTGACTGTTCTGGTTTCAGCTGGGTTAGAGTTACTTTTCTTCCTAGTAGCTGGCATAGTGCTGTGTTTTGGATTTAGTAGGAGAAGAATGCTGATAACACACTGATGGTTTAGTTGTTGCTAAGTGTGCTTAGACTAGTCAAGGACTTTCTTTTTCAGCTTCCCATGCTCTGCCAGGTGCACAAGAAGCTGGGAGGGGGCACAGCCCAAGATAGTTGATCCAAATTGACCAAAGGGCTATTCCATACCATATGACGTCATGCTCAGTATATAAACCGAGGGGAGTTAGCTGGGGGGCAGCAATCGCTGCTCGGGGACTGGCTGGGTGTCGGTCGGCGGGTGGTGAGCAGTTGCATCACTTGTTTTCTTTTCCCTGGGTTTTGTTTGTCTCTCTCGTTCTCCTTTTCATTACAATTATTATTATTATTATTATTATTATCATTATCATTATTATTACTATTATTATTATTATTTTATTTCAATTATTAAACTGTTCTTATCCCAACCCGTGGGTTTTCTTACTCTTGCCCTTCCGATTGTCTCCCCCATCCCACCGGGGAGGGGGAGGGTGAGCTGCGTGGTGCTTAGTTGCCGACTGGGGCTAAACCACGACAGTGACTTACACTATTTTCAGTTTAATTTACTACACTTGGTTCTTTGCAGACTCTTTCCTCTTTATTAGCTTCATTTATTTCTGAAATCCTCAACTAGCCATATAATAAGGCTTAATCATATTTGGTGAGGGGAGGTTATCAAAGCCCAGTTCTCCTGTACAGGTGTCTCTGGGGTTGCAAGGAATTATCTGTTTCTGGTCTTGGAAAAGCATTTCATGTGTCCATACCACATATGACTGTAGTCATAAGCCCAGCTCACATGCTGCTGTCAGGATGGTTTATTAGAACAGCTGCATTTTTTTTTCTTTTGGCAAACACTCTGTGTACCAAGGAATATATTACTCAGTCATCACAAATATTTTTCAAGTCCAAGGTAAATTCAGCAAAACCTTTTAGCCCAAAAATAGTCAGCCCTTTTGAAAATTCTGAATATTTTGTTTTGACATTAGCATTTAGTCTCTCTAAATAAGGGAGAAAAAGACCCTCATCTTTCAAAAGAAAATTTCACTTTCCACCTACTTATGCTTCAAATTTAATTATCTATCTCTTTTTTTCAAATAAAAAAGTACATGTTTAAAAAATCCCACTCTTCAGGTCAAAAACATTTGACTTAATAGAAATTTACTGGGTTTCATAGGTTAAATTTTTGTTTGGGATGTTTTATTCAATGTCTGGTAAAGTTTTGAATGCAGCACAACTCATAAGCAGCTTTTTTTAACTGAGCTAAAAGAATCACTGGCCACAACAGGGCTCTATAATTGTGAATTTCATCATATTCTGGACATGAGGTTACCATCTCAGGCTCAGGTCCATATCTCCCTATGAAATGATCACAGAACAACAATCTCTACAAACTTATCCCAGAGTCTTCAAAGGTCTCCTATCATTAGCAGTTCTCTCATACTCTGCAAACACAACAACACAAGGGCTGCACGGGCCATGCTTTCATACTCAGAATTTAATCCATGTTGTGGATTATTACCCCACAAACTTGATGACATCCAAAATAATATAATTCTTACAGTACTGTATGTGAAATGCCAATGACGGTCTAGGGAGCAGGTAAGTGACATGAAATGAGCATGCAGTTATATTATTTAAATTCATTTCTGTTTGACAGTACTTCCATATCCCATGTTTATTGTATTTCACTTAACACGTCCCCTGCAGAGATGTATTAACATCATGTTTCATTAACAGCATTACATTGTCTCCCCAGACCAGCACTGACATTGTAGCACTATCCTCTTTCGTGTCCTAAATTACCATCTCACATTGACACAGATTTTTTTTTTTTTCCTGGTAAGGAACACCTATGCTCACTATATTATTTAGCACCTCATACCTAACTCTTCTAGTACAAACTTGTATCCCAGTAAAGGTCTGAACAGTCCCCAAAAGAAACAGACTTGTGAGAATTACTGTGAACAAATAGACAGCCCTTGTCCTATATAACTACTATCAGGAAACACAGAAGGTAAAGGGAGGTGAAAGAAGTATGAATATTCCCATTTACATAGGGGAAGGTAAGCAGTACAGAGATTAAGGGATAGAGCCAATAATGGATTTAAACATCTAAAGCAGGATTTGGAGAAAATGGAGATGTTTAGGTAGAAAACTGTAATCTGAAAAGCAAAGCAACAGCTGCTGCCTAAACTTGGAGGCACTTAAACCCAAGAGAGACTGTAGATTTGAGTTTACAAGAGGTTAGCGTTTCTCATTATAGGCATGCCTGAAGTTTCCTGAGTGTTAGCAACACAGCACCTATCAACAGTGGCCTGCTCTGAACTCATGCTAAATCCCCAGGGGCCCTCCCTGGGGCTCTGTGCTGTGCTCTGCAACACTCCACTGCAGGCCTGAGCACAACACAAAATCATGGGGTTTTAAGACATTGCAGCCACAAATGGTGATGTACTTGACCACCCATTTTGTAATCAGCAGTCAAATCAGAAACCAGTTATCAGGCAAGTAGGATCCAGTTATTTTTTCTGCTTTGTGGGAAAGAATGAAGCACCTATTTTTGCAGGAACATTCTTATCTCAAGGCTATTTCCATTTTTACATTAAATAATCTTTGAACTACGGGATCAGAAATAGGAACCCAGGTTTCTTTGTTTTCAGGTGAGTACTCTAATCACTTATTTAAAAGTTTTGTTCATGTTTCCTTGAACTGTTTTCTTAACAAGGGCAAGGTTACAACATGATGACTGGAGAATAGCCAGATAGCCTGTAGTGTGTCTAACTAGTAGATACACTTAAACTGAATGACAGAGATTTAAAACACTGTGGCTACATAGGGAACAGAACTCAGATTTTTCATACCTAAGGTAAGTAACATGCCCATGTTTTAAAACAGAAAAGTGCTTTTAGTTCTTTCACTTTAAATAATAATTGATGGCACCAGCCTAGCACTCAGTGACGTGACCAGGGTCACTGTGAGACTCTCTAGCACAGCTGAGATAAGACAAACAGGTACAAAACCAGTCTTGTCTCAAATCAGATTTTTCTTTCTTTCCTTTTCAGTAAATTTTTTTCTCTACCAAAATCACATTAATTTCTGCTTTTTTTTAGGGGGGAGGAGGAAGTTAAGGTAAAGTACTGTCATACCTCATGCAACTTGTCCTGAGTATATTCAAGTCATGCTGCATCTTCTAAACCTAGGGATAAACATAAATTTTACATGGCTTTTTACTTACATTATTATTGAAGGAACAGCTAAGTAAAATGAGCTGTAGTCTACACTCATTTATGCATTATATATAAAGTAGTTGATTAAAGTTTAGTACGCTACACCTCTAAAAAAACTTTTGTAAACAATAGGTTTGTATGGACATGATCATAAAAAACAGTATGAAGATAATGGGGTTAACCTGCAAGTCTAATTAGGTCAGCCAGATTTTTAGCTGGAAAAATTATATACAATGAATAGACACTACTTGTATTTGAGACCCAAGGTAGAGTTTAGAGGCTAGGAAAATGTTGTTTAGAAATTTTTACTGGAAATAGTATTGAATTTACAAATGTGGACTACTCAAATTATTTTTTGTTGAGCAGAAACTTATTTTTAAAAGCATCACAGTGCAGTTTCAATGATTTTATTCAATACTTATACGCCTTAGCAAACTGAATGAATTCTAATTGTATACATTTGTCATTTCTAAGCATCTAAGGCTGTATTCTTTCTTTGAATGCACACAGAGATCTCATTGGCTTCAAAGGAAATTGTGTGCATGTATCTGGTGACAGCCTTTTCTGTATTATAGGAAGGATGATGCTGGCCTGGCAGTAAAATTGATATGAATTTTGAATTGCTTAGGTCTCCAGGATCAGACTCTGTATTTGAAAAAGGAAAATAGAGGCTAACTCCAAAAGGTATTTATATATAGCAAAGTATGACTCCCCTACTGGATCTAGTTCTGTAACTCAGTCAAAAGGGTTCAGCTAACATCACAAACCATGAGAGTGAAGCTCGAACAGTTTATGAATAGCAACTGTCACACAGATTGAATTTCTTCTTTGCTATTCAGTCAAGGGGTATTTGTTACTGCTTATAATATTTAGAAAGTCATTTTGGACTGGAGGTATTGAAAGCCTCACAGATAAAAATATTTTATAAAATACTAACTAGCCTAATAGAAAGAAGCATTGGGTGCTCATTTTATTTAAACATTTAATTTTCATGGGAGTCCTTCAGGGCAGCAGAAACATAATACATATTATTAAAAATGAGCAGAATTATAATAGAATGCAGTTACAGAACAATGACTTAATAAAGGATCCCAAAGCACATATGAAAAAGGAAAGGGACAAGAAAATAACCCTCTTATAGTACATGCAGGCAAATTTTAGGTTGCCAACAGCTTTTCAATTAAAAAAAAATGTATAATGGACAATCTCTCTAGTTTTAAAGGGGAAATGCAAGAAAACTTCATGTCTTATACTGGAGAAACCATTTTGCTTTTTCTCTTTGAAGAGCTTGGAAAACAGCTTAATAAGTTAATAATAATAAAGTAACCAATGGGCACTTAGATACATATTTATTATGTATTTCTCATTAGGTCATTTAGGGACAGAGTTAACACATCACTAGTAGAGAGTCATACATTGAAAATGCCATTTTTGTGAAGAACCACTACTTTACTCCTTATGGTCAGATATTTCTAAAAAGGTTTCCAATCTACAAAACTGGTTAGGAAAGCATTGCCTGCAGTTGTAAAATGTTAGTTGAGGAAAGACATCAAAAAGTTGATTTGCCATGTGACAGTAGTCCACCTAATAAAATTGCGTTAGAAGACAGTTACAAATACTTTTCTTTCTTTCTTCTTTTTTTTTTTCCCCCCCTTTTTTCTGTCAGCTTGTTTTCTGAAGCTGCACTAGTTTCTGGAGATATTTTTTCCTGTACAAACATTATGATGTCATTTTTATTTTAGATTTATTTGTAGCTAGAGCTAGAGGAGACTATGGGAGTTTTCCTACTAGGCTGCCATTATCGTCCTCCTTTTACAGAAGGAACAATGTAACCACCTTTATTAAAGCCATGTCAAAACCATATATTCAGAAGGGACCAATACTTGTGACGGTTTCAGTTTCAGAGTACCAGCTACCGAGTGCCAACAACTTTAAAAAAGATGTTTTTCATCTGGCACATATTCAACATCTTGTTACAGCAGTGTTGGAAATTAAAACTCACCCTGTAACTACATGATCACAAGATCAGCTGTAAAAGAAGCTGAAGGAGTAGGTAGCTGGGGTTAAAGTTCGCTATCAATTGGAACCCTCTTATTCATGATTAAATATAATGTGAAACTACATCTTTACTGGGAAAAAAACCCCAACCAAACCCTGAATAAAAATTCTCTTACTATAGTGAACGTACTTGAACCAATATATGATTGAATTAGCAAATTTAAGACCAGGCTTACTTTACCAAAAGCTTTCAAACACATAGCCACTGAAAAACAGATTCTGTGGCTACGATCACTTGGTTAGGCTCACTACAAGGCTAGGCTATATTTTATTTTGTTTCCTAACAGAGATAAAAAGTAAAATGAAATTTATGTAAGTAGTATGAATTTTTAGACTATGTTCCTGACCCAAACAACAGCCTGCACAAGTGTAAATATTCTTCTATGAATAAGCAAATTTTCCTTATTTGACTGTGGTCATATTTGCTTAGAAGGGGGGGGGTGGTGGTGGTGGTGGTGTTATTGCTGTTGTTGTTTTGTTTCTTCTGTCTCGATACAAAAATGGTGGCATGTCAGACCATTCTGGAATGTTCAAAATAACATCAAGAAGGAGATAATCCTGGAAATACAAGGATCAAGAAATAAGATTCACTGTTAATTTATCTAACTTTATGCTCATCAACATGCAATTCTTCAAAAATTCATAAAGCATATTGTTGTAATCCTGGGGAAGGTTTCTTTGCATATCATAGTAGGTAATTTAAGATCAACCTCGCGCCCCCCAAGAAAAAGCCTATGCATTCAGTTTCCATTTAGTGTAGAGACAGACATCTAAATGAAAATCTAGTCCCTCAGCTATTTTTCTTTCATACTCCAGTGAATGAATATGATGCTACTGTCAGGGCCCTGAGTGCACTAGCAAGATCTACAAGCTCTTCCCTCACTTCCTCAGGGTTTGCTGCCTGTGTTCAAGATCAGCTCTGATAAGATGAACCTCAGATCAGATGTCTGGGGAAAAGCAAAGTTAATGATGAAGAGCTTCGAGGAGCTTCAGCCCCTGACTTGGGACATGCATTGAAGCCCTGGCCCATGCCTAGGCTAGGCTGCCGGTCTGCCTGTGTTGGGATGGCCTCACATGGCTGCCGTGACCTCCTGGCTGGGCCTGAGCTGGCCCCAGTCCCCTACCCCAGCTCTGCTCCCTTCACCAGGGCACTGGCGGGGCTGCGCTTGAGGGTGAGGGCACTCCTGGCTCCCCACAACCTGCCCCTGTGCAGCACCCTGCCCTGATGCTCCCTGACAGCTAAAAAGTAATGAAGCTTCCTTGTTTGGGATCCTGTCTTTGTAACAGTCTTTCAAAGATAAATATGTGTAAAAGAAAGGTAGTTTCTTCCCATCTGTCCGCAAAATCTTTTCTACTACAATATCTTTTTGGTTGTATCCCTTGATCAGGAAGCAGAAATTAAGTTTGGAGTCTTTACAAGTGTTATTTGACAAAAAATACACTTGGTCATGCTTCGCCTCTCCTTCAGGAGCTGAGTTAAGTCTAAATTGTTGGCTACACAGGGCCAGGTCACAGGTCCAAGGACCAGCACAGTATTATTCACAATATTAAATTGGTAGCATGGCTTTTTGTGAAGTTTTGGCACAGGCCAGCTACTATTCTTCCATACAGGCTAGGGATTAAAATGGGCTAGGAATAATTCCTAATAGGCAGCTTGGATGCAGCAACCCAGTTTTGGTGTTTAGAGAGTTCAGCTGGACAATTACATCATTATACCATACCTCAGGGCCAGAGAACAACCCCTGGCCAATTTTACTTACAAGTAACTCTATGAATGCAAGAATCATGAAGCCATCAGAAGCCAGGAGAAGAGCAGAAAAGAGGCAAAGGACAAAACTGTGGCCACAATTATCTTCTTGAGTGAGCTTTCACATTTTATATTTCACCATCACTGGATAAAAATGACAGAATATGTCCAAAGCTCAAGGATCAAAATCTCAAGACTCTCCCAGACTAGTTAGATGTAGAAACTATACTTAGTTATGCAGTGTTCCTGCCGCTATAGGGCTGCCAGGGCACACATTTACCCAGAATATCCCAGATCTGGGCATTATGGCCTTGCTTTGGTATGTAGACAATATGTATGCAAAGCTGTTTGCAAAAAGTGAGCAACTCTACCATCTGCATCCATTGTGGTCCAGATCACAGGTTTGTGAAAGAACTAATGCCTTATGTCTCTGAGGCCTTAGGTACACTGAGACTGTGATGAAGATATAGGCACAGAAGAAGTATACATGGAGTATGCCACTTCAGAGAATTTCAGGTGAAGAGGATCCTTCCTGGTACCCTTTATGTCTAGGTGCCTCTGAGCAGACCAGATTGCGATCTGAAACAGAGGTGAGTTTCTGGACATCTGAGATTCAATGTTAACAGAATTGCAATGGACAGATTTCTACAATCTAGAGAAAGTTTACAATACATAGGAAAGTTTCCGTCCTTATCATCACTTTTTTTATCTCTGGTTGTTTACCGAAACATGCGTTCCTAAATTTTTCTGTGCAAATGTTCTCCACTCATTCAAATCAATGGAGGTTTCAGCTCCACTTTTAGCAAGGGAGGTCCAAGGCTCCAAAGTTCAGCTCAAGGCGAGATGATAAGAACATTTAAAAAGTAAGGTTTAAAAAATAAGCTACTGGGAGTCTATTTTGTTACATATTTTATGAGTTTTCACTGTATTTAATTAAACATAAATGCAACAGTGACAAAATGCCAAGGAAGGAAAAAGGCACAAAAGGGAAAAATAGCAAAGGAAAAATGTAAGTTCACTCCCTCGGAGTAGACCAGGACAGAACCAGAGATGATGGCGTTACCAGGTTTGTTTCTTATGCTCGGAATGAGAAAAAATCGTTAGGGTTAGTAACAACGGACTAGGGTTAGTAACATGGCAAATTCCCATGTCCTGGTGCAAGGACAGATTATGACCCTGGTTAATGAGGCTGAAGCTGGTCAATGGGAGTGTGAACAGAGTGACACTGCACTGCCAGTGCTGTGGTCTGAAAGCAGCCAAGCCTGCACTCACTGCCTTGCTAAATAAGCCTCCATGAGCTCCCAGAAGTAAAGCATCTAAGGGAGATGATAAATGTATTAATCAAAATAGATCAGACAAAACAAGCATCTCCAGTAGTCCATGGCAATACACTTGCATGGACACTGTGTAGTGCTTTTGTATCATCCTCTAACATCAACAGAAGCCTTCAAACTGAGAGGTTTATTTCAAGCAGTTGGTTTACATAATTTCTATGATTTTTCTATAGTGTCCTTTAATCACAGTTTTATATAACTATGCTTATAAGTTTGGGGTTTTTTTTGTTGTGACTGTTTGGTTGGCTTTTTTAAGGCAACTTCTTGACGTTTTTCATAATTTAAAATTGGGATTGCAGAGAAACTGAGGGAAAAAGTCCTTCTTGAGGAATGGAGGTAGAGCATGAAGCACTGGTGAGACACACCGTGCAGCCAAGAGAACTGAAATGAAATGAGAAAATGGGTGTTGGAGGTGTGTTGGATAGAGGTCATGGAGAGATGTGGATTGTAAGGCATTGTAAGTGCTTCAGCAAGAGGGGAAATACCCTCATTGAGCAGACTTGCAAAAGGAAGACACAAAGAAAACGGTTAAAATTTGGCAGGAGACGTTCCACCATGTTAGAAGTGCAGAGCTTTCCTTAGACCCAGACTCTTTCCTTCTGCACCTGCAGTTTACTGAAGCAGTCTGTTCTCCACTCTTTTGCATGGAAAAGATGAAATAACTTTTTGTTTAGAACTATCTAAAAATTACTCCACATAGCCTTGATGATTGGCAAATGTGGGAAGTGTGAACTGTGTGAGTGCAACTTAAAAAGATGCAGACTTTAAATGGGAAAAAAGTAAAGTGTTTAGAAAACAGAAACTGTTAATGAAGGCCTACGGAAAATGGCCTTCAACTTGGACTAGCTTTAACAATGAAGCACATTAACAGTTACATTAAAAAAAATCCAAATATTTAAACACTGTTTTACAGCCTTAACTCTAAACCTATTAGAGTGTTTTCATAATTTAATTTAAAATGTTGCAGTTGGTGAAGGTCATGCCATAAAAGAACATATAATTTCTGACAATCATTAGAAAAGCATTTACACAATTCCAGAGATTAATAACATCCATCTGTTATGCTCTAGTCCTGTGAAACTTTTAAATGCATATATTAGAATAGAATCCTTTTTTTATAAAAACTTTTTTTTTCAAATTCACTTTCTAGTTCTACAGACCCTGAATGCTACATCCTTAACTGCTGTAAATCAACTTAATTCCTGTGAGTCTCAGGCTGTAGCCCCTGGGTTTATGAGGCATGGGAAGACTGTAACCATCAATAGATCAGTATAATTGCCACAGTGAAAAATAACTGATGTCAGTCTTTGACTGTCATATCACTAAACACACCCTTTTTTCTCTTCCATTTATGACGTGATGACTTTGCATATGTTAAAAAAATGAGAACAAAAAAAGTTGTTCTAGAAAGACAGTCATATAAATATTTGAATGGAAAAAAAGAAAAAGGTCATTCAAAGTAAACATGTCTGTCTAAGAAACTCAGTATTTGACCCATATTAACTTAGGTATACAACTTGTACCCCAAGAAACTGAAATTCACTATATTTATTTAAGGATGTATGTCTCTCTAACATGACAATAAAGTGATGGCATTATTGTTCTCAGTTAATTAAACCTGAAGACTGGAAAAAGACCATCAGTGAAGATGCTACCCACAAACACTGAAAGCAGAAATACTTACATCTAGATGACAAAACTAATTCCACTGTGAAGAAAGTAGCAAATTTACTTCTAGATAAAAATGGTACTTTAATATGATTCACATATGAACCAAAGAATGTCATTAGATTTTTTAATGAAGTGTCTTAAAATATTTGAATTCTCACTTCTCGGAAGTTTGCATGATTAGAGAACAAGACTAGGAACTCGGAAGAACTAGGTTACAATCCCATCACTGACACTGCCTCACAGGGAAACGGTGGTCAGATGAACTAATCATTTCTGAGTTTCATTTCCATAATGTGCAAAAACAGGTGTAAAAGTGTGTATTGCTATTAACTACTATAGATGAAAGTATTTGGTTTCATACGTTTTAGGAAGGAATGGACTGCTCTGGTCAGGCAGTCTCATTTTTTACTTAAGACAAGTCATAGCATGTCTTCTAGTCACATCTGAGGACAGCCCACGACTGCTGCTTCAGCCAGATGTGGAAAGACAAACACAGGGAGTCATCTCACCTAGCGTCAACCACCTAACATTTCGATGTCCCATCTAGGCGATGGCAAGAGACAGGCACCTCCTTAGGGCACTTCATCCCTTCCTAACATAGGTCGTGCAACAGGCGAGAGGAACAGACCTTTGGAAATGCTGACTATAGGGAAACCCAGAGGATCAGTTCAGACTGTACAACCTGAGGTTACTAAAGTTAGGTGAGGGGCATCCCACCTCCAGCCTCGACGGACGGAGTAACTCTTGGACATGCACAACCCTCCAGCTGAAGCCTGGGCGCATTTCTTCGCTGGAAATTACTTTTTTTTTCCCCTCCCTTTTTCTTTCTTTTCGGTGCAGGGGTCGCTTGGCAGCGGCACACCGCGGTGGGCACTCTCTTTAATCCTCCTTCCCCCCGGGAAGCCCCGCCTTCCCACACCGAGCCGCCGGCCTGCCGCAGCCCCGGGGCCGGCCGAGAGGCGGTCCGGGGCGGGCTCGGGAGCGGCGCCGCCGGTACTTAGGCTCGCCGGAGGGGCCGGGCAGCACACAGTGGAGCGGGGCGGCGCGGGCGGAGAAGTCGGGCGCACAGCGGGGAGGACGGAGCTCACCTCTGCAGCGCCCATGGGGACAGGACGACTTTAAAGGAGTTTGGGGGGGGTTCTGGCGCTGGGCGACCACGGGTACGGAGGGGGGCGAGGGGGACCCCTTGGGCGGGGGGATGCTGATCGCCTGGTCTTTGCCCGTCCCTTGCGGGGTCCTGGCCGGGCTGCGGGGTTCGCGCAGGCAGGGGTACCAGCTCCGAGGCCGTGTGCTCCTCCAGCCGCCTTCCCGCACGCAGCGCTGCCCAGTGCGGCTCGGCTCGGCGGCGCGTAGGCGGAAGGAAGGGCTCGGGACCCTCCGGGCCGGCCCCTCCCCGCGCCCCGGGACCCTTCTCCCCTTGCAGAGCGGGGAGCGGAGGCTCCCGGGGCAACTTCGTCCCCCCCCACAGAGCTGGCAGACGGCGGGGAGCCGCCTTCTCCCGCGGCGGTGGGAGCCTGGCGCTCCGGGATCGTGAGGCTCGGGCGGCCCCGCACGGCGCGGCCCGGCCCGGCGAGCGCCGGGGGGACGGGGCTCTGCTGTGCCATGCCCCGCACCCCGAGGGCAGGGGGAAGGATACGCGTTGGGAGTTTCTCCCTTGCACGGAGGGGAGGGAAGAAGTGGGGGAGGGATAGGGGCTTAGGGCGGAATCGCTGAAATCTTTTGTATGTGCCTTGATTTTTTTTTTTTCTTTCTTTCTTTCCTTCCCTCCGTTTGCACTCCCCTTCTCTTGTTCTTTCTGTCCCTGCCCACCCCACCCTTCCTTCAGATCCGGCGATTCCTGCCCTCGCCTCGCCCTGTCATTGATGGGAAATCAACTGGATCGCATCACCCACCTGAATTACAGCGAGCTGCCGACCGGGGACCCCTCGGGGATCGAGAAAGACGAGCTGCGCGTCGGGGTGGCTTACTTCTTTTCGGATGAGGAGGAGGACCTGGACGAGCGAGGCCAGCCAGACAAGTACAGCGTGAAGGGCTCCGGCAGCCCTGGCCAGGAGACGCCCACCCACCACCTCCACCACCAGCTGGTGCTGAACGAGACCCAGTTCTCCGCTTTCCGCGGCCAGGAATGCATCTTCTCCAAGGTCAGCAGCGGCCCCCAGGCTGGGGACCTCAGCGTCTACTCGGTGTCAGCCCTGCCTGCCCTCTGCAAGCCGGGGGACCTGCTGGAGCTGCTCTACCTGGGGCCGTCGGAGCACCCGCCGCCGCACTGGGCAGTGTACGTGGGCAGCGGGCAGATCATCCACCTGCACCAGGGCCAGATCCGGCAGGACAGCTTGTACGAGGCGGCCGCGGGCAACGTGGGCCGGGTGGTGAATAGCTGGTACCGCTTTCGCCCGCTGGTGGCTGAGCTGGTGGTGCAAAACGCCTGCGGGCACCTGGGCTTAAAAAGCGACGAGATCTGCTGGACTAACTCCGAGAGCTTCGCCGCCTGGTGCCGCTTCGGGAAAAGGGAGTTCAAAGCCGGGGGGGAGCTGCAGGCTGCTGCCGGCACCCAGCACCAGCAGCAATACTATCTCAAGATCCACTTGGCGGAGAACAAGGTGCACACGGTGAGGTTCCACAGCCTAGAGGATCTAATACGTGAGAAGCGCAGGATCGATGCCAGTGGCAAACTGAGGGTGATCAAAGACCTGACTATAGTGGATGGGAAAGAATAGGGAGTAGCAGGGGTACGTGGCTATCTTCCTTCTGCCCTGCCCGGGGAGATCAGCCTGCCACAGAGACAGGAGGCTGCACCCTCTTTCCGTGGGATGCGACTGGAAGCAGGATCCATGGCAACTTTCCAAAAAACCAGCATTCTTTACACCCATAGCCAGTATTTTGTTTGGCTTTTAATAGCATTTATGCTGAAAGAGCAAGAGAGAGGAAGAAAAGGGGGGGGGGGCAGTGCAGGAAGGCTGTTCTCAGAGTATGTGGACAAAGTCTCTCCTGCGATCGATGTTGACCATTCTAGCAACATGCCAATAAAATTTCAAATTGAAATTTTTTTAAAATTTTTATTTCATGGCTTTAATCCATGATAAGTTTTAAACATCTGGGGCCATGGATGTGGATCTAGCTAAATGAGTTTCTAGCTAATATTTGCCTTGCAGCCAACCAAAAGCATCAGTCAACTTCCCTAACTGGGAGGGGAAGGGGGGGCTGGGGGGTGGTAAATGCCTGTTTGTTTTGTTTCTCAACACTGTTGCTTCAGCCTGTAGCTGCAACCCAAATTTTGTCCCAGCCAACTCTGGCAAGATATTAACAGGGGAAAATGCTTTCACATTTCTGGTTGAAATCTATCACACTTAAAATATTTGTTATCTTTGCTTTCTGTTTGCAGCTCTCTGCTAAATGTCATCATAATGCATAAGTTCTTTCCACCTCTTTCCTCCTACCACCCTCCCTGCCTTTTTTTCTTTTGGTAAAAAGTTGGTGAGCAACTGTTTTCCTGAAACTAAATTCATTGGTTAAAGGAGGTGGTGTATTCTGGATACCAGTATACTCAGTGTTGCTCCTCAGAGATCCAGCCTACAGGATCTCATGCTTGAGCTGTGGATTTGTATCGCTGTAGTGATTCTCACTGCAACACTGCTTCAATACCTTTTCATGTACAGGTCAACAGAATCCTGCAAGAAACAAATAGGTTTGAATTCTGCATGTTGCCTCTTTGAAACAGCAATTTATTGCATATTTACAATTCCACTGAAAGAAAAAAGATGTAATGTGGCTGAGTTCATCTTGCATTTCAAATTCCAAGCAACTGAAAATCCTGTTCGATCTAAGTTTAGAAATCCACAGCTGCATTTAAAAGATGCCTTTTAATGTGATGTGAGCAATGCCTTGCTGTATTTCAGATCCTGTTCACTCATTGCTTAATTCTAAGTTTTGAAGTGAAAGATCAGAGTATTAAATACATATTAAAAAAAAATCTAAACAAATTAAGTATACTGGGGCATTTCTAGAGCTGTCTATTTTTTTTTAATTATTATTCTGAGCTGCATACAACTTGTAATAAGCATTTTGTCTTTGCATGTTTCAGTACTGGAAAGAAAATGCATTTGGTTTTGTCCCCTCTTCCCACATCAATGTCAGATGGCAGAACAGACGTAATACCCCTCTTCTGTATATATACAATACACTCCACCCCCTATCAATGTACTGTGTCCTGGCTCCTTTTTGTATTAAACAATGTCATAAGCAACCTTGTTGCAACAGTAATTTCATTTCTACAAAATGTTTGCCTCCCATAGCTGAAGCTGTGAGGGTGGAGTGTACTTCATTATGATAAAAGTTCCAGCATAAATGTCTTTTTTAAAAAAAAAAAAAAAAAAAAAAAACAACAACCAAAAAATAAAACACCTGAAAACGGCACCCTTTTAGTGAAGGTCATCTAACTGGCTTTGTGTTTGCTGATACACTTGGCAAAGTTATGTGGTAATAGGCAGTGTTACTTTTATCCCCTCCCCTAAAGTACCTTGGTTAGTACAATATAGGGTAAAGATGTGAAAAATGTGAATTGTCATTGCTGCCAAATTACTGCTGAAATAGCCTCAAATCACAACATACCTTTTAATAAATGTGTAATATTTTAGCTTTACATTGGCAATAGTTGCTGTCTGATAATGATAGCTTTTTCTGTAACGTGATCAGAGTCCTCTATTTGTGTATTTAATTATTATACTGCCTTAGATCTCCCCAGCTGTCTGTTAGAACTGATTTCCCTGTATCACTTGGTGGGAGCACTGTGGGATTGCAGAAAGGCACTGACTTTACACCAAAGACACTTACAAAAAATTAAAACTTAAGTGGTAGGAGAAGGAAGGGTGGGCAAAAGTAGTTTATTTTAATTTCCCCTTTAAAAAAATGCATTAGAGAACTGAGGTTGGAAGAGGCAGAGAGAATTACATAAAGAGGGACTATATAACAGAATGTTTATGAAGACGGGAAGAATGAAGTAGAGTCACATTGTTATTTTTGATTTCTGGAATGCTTTTTTTTCAAATTGCATCTAAACAGCCCTTTTAACTCTGGGTTTTTTTGTAATGATTTACTAACCTGGTTCATAAACATGACAGTTTTCCTTGTTTTGCCTAGCTAGATGCAGTATGGTATTTTGTAGTACATAAAGGAAGTGAAAGAAACTAGTCTATGCTTATTTATTCAAGCTCTGTCAGAAGTCTATGGCATCGCTCCAAATTTGTACAGATAAAGGTAACAACAAAATTAAGGCCTTAGTTCTTTGCCTAAGTTCTGGAAAAAATGTATTGGAAATATTCACAGATGGTATTAATCTAGGATATAGTATTGCCATGACTATGTTCAAGTAGCAGTCTGTTATTAACAACAAAGATACCCATATGGATCTTTGTGTTTTTTTCTTTTGCTAGATTTCAGTCCAGATTTACTGACAGCAATCTGGTCCTGATTCATAGTGCATTGAAGTTAATGGAAAGGCTCTCACTGACTTCAGTGAGCTTTGGATCAGATTTTATTGTTTAGGAGGTGGTTAAAATTTGTGGACCTTGAGAAGTGAGATTTAAGATGGCATTTCAGAGACCAGAAGGGCCACCTTTCTGAGATAGGAGACAGTGGAAACAGGCAATACTGTGAAAATAAGGGAAGAAAACAGACTAGTTATGAAACAAGCAGTGTTAATCTGAGATGGCAGTAGGGAAACGGTGAAAAAGACTGAGTGAAAAGTAGATATAAAAAGTTGTTCATTGCCTTGAAACAAGAAATGGAAGGCAGGGGAGCAGTCAGCTGCAAGAAAGGCAATGACTGACAGGTAGAAAATGTAATTGATTATACTCATCTTTCAGGATCAGTGACCTGCCTGAGTTAACATTTCCATTTCCAGCAGTAAAGATATTGACAAACTATATTATATCTGTGGAATCTGTTTACATTCTTCAGTCTAGCTACCTAGGGTAAATATTTATATCTCATTCATTGCTCTTGAAGTACTGACTTGTAGTATGACTGCAATGTTAGGATACTTTGCACATCTTTCTTTTGTGTCACGTTTCAAGCTTTCTGTTAGCTATTTGGGTAGCAGTTTTATGGAATCTCTTTTGCTTGGATACAATTTTCTTTGTCATTTCAAAATGCAATCTTCTGAATTGCTTTGAGGCTAACATTTTATTAAAAATTCAATTCATGTCCTCTTGAAACATAGAGAGCCTTTGTGAAATGTTTTACTGTCATGACCAAAATGTTTACTGGTTATTGGCTGTGCATATAGGTAGAGGGCTGTACGGATGGTGGCAACATAGGTTTTATCACTGTCAAATTTTGTCTCCATCTCCATCTTACGTTTCCAGGTTACTTTGTTTTCATTTGTTAGGATTTTTTCCCCCTCAAGTCATTACAGTTGTATAAAATAAAAAAAAAAAACAACACCACCAACACTCATAGCATATTTTTTAGGGCAATATGCTATTGATCCATGTGTGGATTTTAGATCAAAAGCAGGGTGTAACAAGATACGGCCTTCAGGGTGTGACAAGAAATGGCCTTCAGTCTGTGCTAGAGTGTGCAGTCGTAATTATCCTGCCTCATTTCATTTTAGTGTCTTTCATATTCAGGTAAGTGATGTGCAAAAATCTGTCAGAGTTTATAGACCTGTTTATGCGATGTGTTGAACATCTGTAACTCCAACCAACATTGGCTGGAGTTGAGAGAACGCTGGATCTCACCCGAAGACACCCAGCATCTTGCGGGATCAGGTACTTCAGCCCGCCTGGGTCCCAACCCTCTGTTTGCAGCTACAGAGGAAGTAGTGGGCTGAGATAGCTACTGCTAATTTTAAGAATTAGTTATTTTCTATGAAAGATTTCTACTAGAGTAGCTAACTCTGTCCATAATTATCCTTGGCTGTGACTAAAAAGTTGTATGTGTTGCTGCTTATGCCGTGCAAACAGTGTGCTTTCTGCTTTATAACCCAGGAGAAAGATGAAAGTCCCAGTCCCAAAGAATTAATCCAGAAATATGTAAGGAGGTATGATTAGGCTACCATGCTGAGGGCAGTTTCACTGCAGAATTAGGGTTTAAAGAATAATAATATATGACTAGAGTGTGATCAAGTGCTGCTGTTAGTTCATGAGTGTCAGTGTTTCCATGGCAAGTCTGAAATTTATTTGCTTACTTTATTATTATGAAATATTTAACTTCTCTGTACTTTGAGTTCAAATTTGACATGTAAAACTGCCCTACGCTCATGGATCCTCTGACACAATGTTAGTTTAATCTGTCGTATTTTTTTACAGTTTTATTGTAAAGAAAATTAATGAATACTGGGATCAGATAATTTAGTGAATGGCTTGTAAATCAAAAAGAGGGTAATGTACATGTTAGGTTGGAAAAAGGCAATGAACTAAGAATCTTCTGTTACTTGGCATATCAGTGGATTTACTCCAGATTATATAGATATCATCTATACAGATATAAACTACCAGTGCTGTATTTTTTTAAAGTGGTTGTAGCACTCTGCATTATCTCTTTTGCAAAACAGTATTATCTTGTCTAAAGAATACAAAACCCATGTGAAGTTCTATTTTTTTTGTATATTGAAATGCCAGCATGCCATTGGTGGCACCAAATTAACAGGTACTTTAACCATATTTACCTTTGATAAATAAACTAGAATTTGTCTTATAGGATTTATAATTGAGCAGCTAGTAATATGCACTTTCATTTCTTAATTTTAAATATTTTGTATCAAGCACAAACGTATTCAGGTGGATATGTCTAGAGGAATCATAAAACTTCCATTAGCAGAGGCCATTCAGAATGAGATANTTTTTCATATTTTTATTTTGGGGCTTTGGGGCATTTCTGGTTCTGCAGATGATCCATGTATGTAAAACTGCTTGCCTCTTCAAGTGTTTACAGGATCAGGATCTTTAAAATAAGAGAAGATCTGCCCCCTTCTTGTGGCATTTACTTTGGGCTAAAACCAAGAAGTAGGACTAGCCAGGATCAAGACCTCAGCATCAACCTCCTATAGAATTCAGTGGAAGGCTCATGTGTGTGATGTCTACCAGAAGAGCCTTAATTGCGTATTCTTACTTGTACATATAGTAATCATCTATGCAAATTGGCATTTTCCTAGGTATAGTGGGTTAATGCTTTTCAAACATCCCTTTGACTTTTCTCTTGTGTGGCTGTGTGGGTATATGTGTTGGGCACAGATAGAAAATGGGACTTTAGTTTCTGGGCTTGCGCCTCTGAAGTGCTGTAGAGCTAATATCTCCAGCTATTTTGACAGGAACTCATGTGGAATTTGGAACCAATGTGGGTACAACAGAAAAGGGTGGGAGAGTTTGCAGTTAAACTTCAGGCTGTTCAAGGAAGATGTTCAGAGCTAAGCTTGAAATTCTGTTCTTTCTTTCTCTTCTCCAAGGTGCATGAGGGTGAGTAACCGTGCACACCTCATACATAAATCCATTCACACTTTGGAGATCCATGCTACTGCCTAGGCAAAATAAGATGAGTAAAGTATGCAGTGTCTCATCAACCTTAAGCAGCAAATAATTTTTCACAGTTTAAACCCTATTTGAATACAGGGTGGCATTGGCAATCTATTTTGAAAAGTCAAATTTTTAAGCTCATAAACTAAGCAGCATAATGCTCATAAATGAGAGACCCCAATAATCTTTCCTGGTATTTCCTATACAGTGGAGGTAAGAGCTTCTTCCCAGTTTGTGCAAATAAAAGAGTAACCCTGATTCAAGAAAATTATCATGGGGTAGAATTTGCAAATAAATGAAACAGTCAAACCCCAGGTTTAGTTCTGACACAACACTATCACTGCTACAGGTAAATAAACGGCAAATATCTAACAGCATGAATAAATACGAAGTGCTGCATTGTGACACTTCTTCACAGCAGAGTACTTTATGCCACAGAAGGAATATTCTTCAT
>VYZW01042914.1:4684-25981 GCA_013401315.1 Balaeniceps rex | reverse complement strand
TTTGTTTGTTTGGGGTTTTTTTGGTGGTTTTCTGTTTTTTTTTTGGTTTGGGGTTTTCCCCCCAGAAGTAGAGTGTTGGAATAGAGCATCTTGGGAATGAGTATTGAAACTTGCTTTGTTCTCTTCTCCCTTTGGTCTACAGAATATTCATTCAAGCCTTGATCTCTCCCTATAACTTGGCTTCATTCATCTGGTGTGTTACCATACAAAAATGTCACTTTCTCCTAGTTGCAGGGATGGGTCTTCTGGCAAAGTGCGTGTAACTGTTTGTCTGCTAACCCTTATTTGATTTAAGAGTAATTGACCTGTATTAAAGTTAAGTTTGTAATACATTGTAGAGCTTTCCTTTAAGAATCAAAGTTTCTTTTTACTTGTAAAAAGAAAAAAAAACAGCTCCATAAGGGAACCTAAGTGATTGCTTTCAGATTAATTTTTTTAAAATTTAAATGTCTTAGTTCAAGATTCTATGTTCTTTCCTGTTAAATCAGTGTGTTCTAAT
Source organism: Balaeniceps rex (assembly GCA_013401315.1). Classification (NCBI taxonomy): domain Eukaryota; kingdom Metazoa; phylum Chordata; class Aves; order Pelecaniformes; family Balaenicipitidae; genus Balaeniceps; species Balaeniceps rex. The sequence continues at coordinate 25,482 of VYZW01042914.1, read as the reverse complement.
TCTTGCTTCTGCTTACCTGAAACTGTTGATCCAGCCCTAATTCTTGAAGCAGTGAGGGTGAGCTTTTGAGCATCAATGCATATAACTAAGGGCTCATGCAGGCTTCTAAAATCAGTGATTTGAAGGACTGCATCTTAAACTTTTAGATTTCTAATTAAGCATCATTAATAATTTGAGATTATGGGGATACAAACACATCAGTGATTTACTTCTACCAACTGACAGATTTAAGTTCTAGACTATAAATAAAAAGACTGAAAAAAGATGCCTAATCTCTTTTTTTTTTTTTCATAGAACTTCATTTGTTAAATCAACCCTTCTGTTCAGTGGCTAGATGAAAGTACTCACAAACCGGAGTTTGAAATAGTTTATAAAGTTGAAGACATGTTTATAAACCAGCTCATCTGGATTTTGACTTTTAATTTTTTTTTAAAACTACTGAAAAGTATGCTAGTTGTTGCCTTTAACAGAAAACCATACCCTGCTGTGCTGCTTCAGTGAGCATATATGCAAATGTTTGCATGATCTGAAAGAATTGGATAAAGTAGGACAGAAAGCCAAAAAAGAAATTAGCAGTGGGTGGTGCTTTGTTTTGATGACTCTTTTGTCACTCACAGTTTCAGCGTCTCTCGTGGATTTGGTTGGAGTCATATGAAATAATTCATATGCATGGGAAGCCGGGAAGGGTCAACGCAGTTGCACAAAAAGGAGCAAGCATGCTTTGCTTAGAAGTGATAGGGACAGTACACTAAATCTGACAGCACTACACTAAATTAGTCAGAAAAAGAAGTGGTGTTTAGTTTCACTAACTTTTTCAAGGGGTTCCTTGTGTGGTACCAACGATTTTGGACTTCGGATTACTTAAGGCTTAATCTGCTGCTTAATTCCCTCTGTGGAGGGGAGGAGGAGTGTAAGTGGGCTTCTGTAGTGGGGGTTTTTCTGTTTTTTGTCTGCTGGAGTTTGTTTTGGCTTTTTTTTGCTAAAGCAATGGAAAACATGATCTCTCAAAATAATACAGAGAATATAGAAGATCAGCCATTAAGTCTTCAGATACAGAAGAATGAAAGATTGTGACAGAACACCTAAAAATCTGACAATGCAAGTATTGAGCCCCATAGTCCTCAAGTCTTCAGCTGTACATACTAAATTTAATATTATTTTTATGTAACTTGTTTATGTTCTGTAACTTGGCCTTTAAAAGGGACACTTTCAGCTCCTCTCAGGTTTGTTTTAATGATAATGTATGTAGAATCACATAACAATTAAATTCCATCTTTTTCCACGCAAGCATGTGCTGTAGCTTGACAGCGAATGCACAAGTAGCTTACGCAACACCACTGAAATATGTTGGATAAATTTGAATAGCTGACTTCAGGTCAAGTATGACCATTATCTTTGTGGAGCCTGTAAATGTATCTGTGCAGATTTTTTCATTTCCCTGCTCGGAGAAGAAGTGATTGTAAAACTAGATACAGCATGTGAACTCTTTTGGGAGTACCATGTGAACCTACCGATGTGCTTTTAGATGCAGATTACATCAGTTACTTACTTTTCCTAAAGCCAAGAGTACACTTCAGATTAATTTCTGTTTCTTCTTTATCCTTGTGGCATAGCTCTGTCCCTTGCCTGTCAGCTGGCACTCTTTAAGTACTAGCTGCCTGACACAGTACTAAATTTCATGTTGATGTTATCTGTGGTTTTGTTTTTTTTTTTTTTTTTTTTAAGCTAGTTCTTCTCTGAAGCTGCTTGTTTCTCACTACTTTTAGTATTCCAGGCATCTCTGTTTCAATTTTATGCTTTAATATTATGGACTGGCCTTCTTTCAGAACGTCAGTCCGAGTTGCCAACACAGAGCAAGGCCAGCTTCCCCAGCATTCTCAGCGATCCTGACCCAGATTCTTCCAACTCCGGTTTTGACATCTCCGTTGCCTCCCAGATCACGGAAGCCTTAGTGAGTGGACCAAAACCTCCTATAGAAAGTATGTGCATTTTCACATCTTTGTGTCTGTAACTCATGACATGCTATGTTATTATACTTCTCCAGATGAAATGTAATGTAATTCAGAAATATTTTCAAGGTATGAAATGGGAATGAAGGTGAATGAAACAGTGTAAAACTGTGTCAGGCTGTCTCCAGGTCAGACTCCATAGTGTTCGCATTTCCAGGCTTTTAAAAATCTGGAGCCTGTCTTCAAGCTGTTGCCCATGTCATCTGTTCGCTAAAACACTGGGTTTGATGCCTCTCAGATCTTAGTCCCCTACACTAAAATCTGCATTGACTGTTAACATCTTCCAAGGAAGCAGTTACTGTGGAAGGAAAAAAGACCATAGAATCAGTAACTTAGTGATCTGAATCAAGAGGAAAAACAGGCTGACACAACAGCATCGCTAAAAATCAGAAATAGATGTTTTTCTGGGAGGCAGATAAGATTGTAATGCTGTTCTCAGTGTTATAATAGCTTAAAGAAATGGTGGCTTCGCGGGTGGTCTTTTTGTACTGATGTAAAACTGAATACCTGAAGCTTAAAAAACGTTTCACATTGTTGCCATTTTAGGTCACTTTCGACCAGAGTTTATTCGACCACCGCCTCCGCTCCATATATGTGAGGATGAATTGGCATGGTTAAATCCAATAGAGCCAGATCACACAATTCAGTGGGATAAGTCAATGTGCGTGAAGAACAGCACTGGAGTTGAGATAAAAAGAATCATGGCAAAAGCTTTTAAAAGTCCCTTGACTTCCCCACAGCAAACACAGGTAAGTATCATGCACTTTCCGGTCTAAAATGCTTTTTCTAACAAGCTAACTCATGCATTTCAGAAAACTTGGATCACTTTAATTGATCTGTGTTTGGATTCAGGAAACTCCAAGGACTTCAAATTGTAAAAACCCAAGAGTCTTGACTTGGGTTTATATGAATAAGGAGGAAATCTTTAAATTTCATAGCACTGACTGGACATAGTTACAGTTGATCAATAAGTGGCACCAATATTTTTCTGCATGGAAAAATCTTCTTATAAGAAAGTTGTTCATGCTTCTGTGGAAGCTTTTGATAACTAATTATTTCAGAAATGCCAACACCAAATTTTATTTCCTCAATTTGGTAGTATTACCCCTGATTTCAGTGTGCTTTTTTGATAATCAGTATGCTAGCACTATAAAATATCCTTTATTTGCAGAACTTTTTTCTGACAACAGTGAACTCAAAATTGAGGTTTCTTTCTGCTGGACAGGAGATTAAAGAAGGCTGAAACTTTTCATGGTTTTTTTTGCTCCCTTCCTTGCCATCCACTGATGAAAGACTACTAAATGCCTTAATAAAGGTTTTATGGGCACAGTTGCCTTTACATAGAAATTTTAAAGTATACCTCCAGTGTCTTTCAGTAGAGATGCCTAAATCTAAAGGATTATCATTCTTCTGTAGCTTAGATGCATTATAACAGTTTCTTCAAGCAGTAATGTGAATAGTTTAAAAAAAAACAAAAACAAAAAACAAAACCAAAAAAAACCCAACACCCCCCCCCCCAAAAAAACAAACAAGGTTTTTTGTTTGTTTGTTTGTTTTCTTTACAGCTCCTTGGAGAACTGGAAAAGGACCCCAAGCTTGTTTACCATATTGGTCTCACTCCTGCCAAATTGCCAGACCTGGTTGAAAACAATCCTTTAGTAGCTATAGAAATGTTGCTGAAACTGATGCAGTCTAGTCAGATAACAGAGTATTTTTCTGTCTTGGTCAACATGGACATGTCCTTACATTCAATGGAAGTTGTAAATCGGTGAGTACGATCTCAAATCTAAGAAGGTTTCCTTAAATATGTAAAATAAAAAACTGAACAGTTATTAAGTGATTGTGAGGCTGGCCGCAGGGCTGTATTTGGATGCATTCCAAAGACTACTAAAAAGTTACAGGAACTGAAGAAATGACTAGTCAGATTACAGTGAAGGAAGAGAGTATCAAACTATCATTCCCTTTTCAATTTCTCTGTGCTGTTTGTGGTGGTGTGTTTTTTTTTTTTTTAATACTCTTTTAATAATAAGACTTAGTGTGCTCTGATTAATCCTGCAGAGGAAGAGAGTGCTGTGGATTTGTTGCTTTCTATGATTCTGTTTCATAAAGGCTTTACTTGCTTTTTGTGTAGTTCCTTATTGGTGGTGCCTGTAGTTAAAGAAAAAAACCTCTTATTTTAGTCCAGACTAAGTTTGTAGAGTTAGCTGTAGGTTGGTAATAAAGGATTGAACCTCTCAAACATCTTCAGTGCTAAGTTCAGAGAACGCTGCCAATTTTTAAGTTCCTTTTTACAGCAGTGCTACTTTAAAATATTACTGTAATGTTAACAGCTTCCTATTAGCAGTAGCAAAACTGCAACTTAACAGGAAAAACCCCCACAATTTCCCAGCAGAAAGATGTGATGGTGGAGGCATATATATTACATTTTATATTAATTATTTATAAAATTATACAATAATTAAATATTTTAATTAAAATTAACATGATTTTATATTAATTATTTATAACATACCATATTTTACCATATTAGATATGGTAAAAAGCACATTTCTTGCACAGGTGCTATGCTAGTTAATCTTTCAGTCCCTGCCCCAACAATGGAGAGGCTTATTCAAAGAAAACACTGTGTTACTGTTTAATATTAGCAAAGTGTTTCTGCTTTAAAAAGAATGGGGAAATACATCCTGTGATGTGGATAACTTCAATTGGAGTTGATAATTACTAGAAAATCATTTTAGCAAACTGTTTGATACGTTCAGATCAAAACAGGATTTAAAATGGTTATCACTTAAGGGAGGGAGTCTGTCACTGTGATCTATAGTATGCCTGAAGCTTTATTCAGAAATCAGGTTCCTGGTTAATATATAAATGTCACTGGCAAGTACATGTCCTATGTCCCAGGAAGCTGCAAGTTTAGTTACTGACTTGCAAAATGACCAGTTACTGGATGTGTATGGTTTTGTCACTGTAGTGACTGTCACTCCCTCTAATGGGTCACAATCCAGTTGTTCCTGATGAAGCATTCACGTTCTTTTCTCACATCTTAAAAATTAGCCTCATCTCTAGCTTCTGTCTTCTCTTTCAACTGAGGTAGCAGTTGTGTTTTATTAGGACACATGGAAACGTTAAATTTGGTCCTTCTTGAGGTATGCTTGTGTGGAAGATAGAAGACTACAGTGGGACAAAGGGCAGTTATTGTGAGAATCCTCAACAAAAAGTTAACAGCTAATCTGCTTAAATGCAACTTGCATTCTTGATGTGGCTTAATGTCGTGATTCAGCCCCAGTCAGCAACCAAGCACCACACAGCCGCTCACTCGCCCTCCCCCCCGCCCCGGTGGGATGGGGGAGAGAATCGGAAGGGCAAGAGTAAGAAAACTCGCAGGTTGAGATAAGAACAGTTTAATAATTGAAATAAAATAATAATAATAATAATTGCAATGAAAAGGAGAACCAGAGAGACAAACAAAACCCAGGGAAAAGAAAACAAGTGATGCTACCGCTCACCACCTGCCGACCGACACACAGCCAGTCCCCAAGCAGCGATCGCTGCCCCCCGGCCAACTCCCCCCAGTTTATATACTGAGCATGACGTCATATGGTATGGAATAGCCCTTTGGTCAGTTTGGATCAACTATCTTGGCTGTGCCCCCTCCCAGTTTCTTGTGAACCTGGCAGAGCATGGGAAGCTGAAAAAGAAAGTCCTTGACTAGTCTAAGTAATATTTAGCAACAACTCAAACATCAGTGTGTTATCAGCATTCTTCTCATACTAAATCCAAAAGACAGCACTATGCCAGCTACTAGGAAGAAAAGTAACTCTAACCCAGCCAAAACCAGGACGCTTAAGTGAACAAAAGGTGGCATTGCTAAATAGCCATCTTGCTTTATGTTCATGCCCTGTCTTCATTGGGAATAACTTCTGCATATAGCTACAACCCATTTTCTTAACAGAATGCTAGCCCCTTCAATGGCAAAACTTCTCAGACAGCTAATCCCCACAAACTACAAAAGCACATCACTTACTTTCTCCCCTTTCTTGGCAGTGTGAACTACCAATCAGCCTTGTTCAGCAGTCTCTTTGCAGCAGAGTTGAATTGCACCTTAAATATCTTTTGAGGACAGAAACATTTCTGAAGTAAATCCCTCCCTACTGGTGCAGACTGATGGCAGTTACTGCCCTGACATTGGGCTAATGATCGCGACATGGAGAAACAGTGGTAGGAAAAGAGCTTTTACTCCTGTCCAGGATAGCTACACCACCAGTCAGGCATGCTGGTTCTCCCACAGCGTAACTACCATAGGAACAACTTTTCTCAAACTGCAAAATGACTGTCAGTGCAAACAGGCAGACACTGATTTTTAAGTGAGATAAGACAAAAACTTGAAACTGAAATGTCTAAAACATGCACTGTTTTTGCCCATTGCCCCCCCTTTCACTACTTGAGATAGGAGTGTGATTAGAGTTACTTTGACCAAATTCTGTTGTAACTTCATGGCAATTCTACATTTAGTGTATGTGGTTATCCTGAGAGCTGTATTGCTTTTTCAATTAAGAAACAACGGCAGCTCCAATACTTTAGTCAGTATTGTTAAACCACAAATAGGTATGCTTTGCTGTTAACCCTTAAAAATAACACTAATACCATTCTTTGATGCAATAGTTCTCCAATTCTTCTGTAGTAAGAAGCTTCTGAGATTATCGTGCATCATTAATCTCTAATTAACATTTTCATCTAGTCAGGGTCTCTCTTATTTGAGCTGTAGATACTCATATTGCTTCAGTTCCTAGGACTAAAATTTGGATCTGAAGCAACTAAGGAAACTGATCTTTTGCCGTAACAAAGGAGTTATTCCAGTTGTATACTTAAGGAAGGAGTTCAGCACCTGAAATTCAAATATGAATAAGCAAAATTGTATTGCAGTGCTTATTGCAGAAGAATCTTGGTACTCGGACAGCTTGGGGGCTTCATTGTAAATTGGCAACTAGTATCATTGACTCATTTGTGTAACGTGTAGCAAATGCTTGTAGGTGTGTCAAATATACTAGAAACCGATCTAACTCAGCTTCTGTTCTATGTCAGTTAAAAAAAAGTTTTGGACTCTTAATGAAGAAATTTAAATGATTCGAAATATGTCTGTGGAAGCTGTCAGAAATCAGCTCTGTATGACGTGACTGGGAGTAAACTAATATCACAGGTCTACCTCATCCGTTTTGCAATGGAACCACTAGATTTATGGCTTCATAAACAACTGGATATTTTTAATTTGAACAGGCTTACTACTGCAGTTGATCTCCCGCCTGAATTTATTCATCTTTATATCTCCAATTGTATCTCCACGTGTGAACAGATTAAAGACAAATATATGCAGGTGAGTACTTTAGTAAATTGGTTAGGAAAAAGAGTCCCATATATTGCTCTGTGTAATATGGGCTGAGATTTTATAAGGCTGATAGCATTAAGTTATTCTGTCTTACTGCTTCTTTATTTCAAAGGCACTTTTTTTTTCCCCCCTAACACACTATGCAGTTCTTTATAGTGTTAAACAGATGTTTCTTCACCTTTTTAAGAGACTTCACAGGTAATTACTGTTCCCTGTTTTTCTGTAAACATCATGCACTTCTCCCTGGCAAAACTGCAGTTTTATGTGACTCGGGTCCTTACATGCAAAAGGTTTATCTGTCACTCAGTGTGCCTTTTCTTCAGCCCCAGTATTAGTTGTTTGCCTTCTGCTTAGTTTTAAGCTTCAAGTTTCTTCTCTGTAGAAGAACTTTTGAGCTGATGTTACAAAACTCACGTGGAAGTCTTGCCCCTCAATCATGACTATTACTGACCTACAACAGCTTGCAGATCTCCTCAAAGACCTAAAACCCTTCTGTTTTCTGTCTTCCTAACACCATACTCTCTGGTTCCCAAGCCTGTCATACTTCCTCAGTACCAGCATGCAAGTTTTAGCCACTTCAAGGATCTTTACCCCCGGGGAAGTTTCCACACCTTTGGCACACAAGGCTGTCTACATGTTGTGCGAGGTACTCCCTTCTATCCTAAACCAATCTGTTGGCTTTACCAGGTGCCCAGTAGAACTTGTTTTCTTGGATATGTCATTGGTGAAAAACAGTTCCATGTTCAGTTTACCAAGGCTTTGTGAATCTTGACCAAGTCCTGCCTCAGCTTTTTCCTCTCAGTACTGAAGGACTGCAACCTCTTTAGTCTCTTGCAACAAGGCAGCTGTTCCTTTCCCTTAAGCTTTTTTGGTGTCCTTCTCTAGTGCCTTCTCTAGCTCTACTATATCCTTAAGCTGCAGAGATGGAAAATTGTGTGCAGTACAAAGGATATGGGTGCAATGTGGTAGTAGCAAAAACCCCTCTGTCTTGTTCTCAGTACCCTTCCAGATGATGACTAACCATTTATTATCTTTTGGTGGCTGCTGATGCTTTCTGCTTTAGGACTCTGCCAGACACACATGGGTGGCTTGATCTGTGACCTGTGGAATAGCTGTGCCTGTTACATTTGGTAGCAGAACAGGGAAATAGCAGCAGACCTGGGCTGCAGCTGAGAATATGCCCACAGAGTGGGACACTGTGCTCAGAGGAGCTGCTGAGAGCACACAGCAGCTGTGCTTCAGGCATACGGGGGACAAAAAAGAACAGAGGGTCAAGGAACACATACTGATCACCAAGTAGCATGTGAAGCTTGCGAGATCTAACATTTGTTAATACTGCCTATGAGGCCTCACAGCAACTGAGACACAAGATGTTTTGTTTGAAAAGCATGGTACAAAACCACTCCTATTGGAAGTGAAAGAGGCACGATCCTCAGAGATTGGGAGTCAGCCAGCATCTTGCATTTGTACTTTTGTTCCGAGTTTCATGTTCCTGAATTATTACTCTTGTAACTTAATTTGTGTTGCAGAGAAAAAACATGTGATGCCTTTTGATTGCAGTGAAGGAAATAACTTGTTCAGTTTCTGAATTCTGTTGGTATAGGTAGCAAACTTTGCAGTAGTAAACTACCAACTATTTTTACAGGAACTGAGCTTATCTTCAGTATCATATCTAAAATACTTTGGACACTTAATCTATCAAGTCCCCTCAGTTCTGTCTGATAAACATTGTTCGTGTATATAGTTGCTTTTAGAGAAAGGTTTGGTTTCAACTCTTTCTCACAACGTGAACTATGAGACCACTTTAATGATAAAGTAAGATCTGCTTTTGTCCTTGAGGAAAAATGTATTCTGTATAAAGCAGGCAGCTAGCAACTGGAGCTGTGTATGACAAATTGTAGGTGCCAGTTCCTAGGTCTCCACTTCCCAACTCCCAGTGTGCTCTACAAGGTGTTACCTAAGCAGCCCTTAGGAAGGAGAAACACTTCTGAGATCCCATCTTTTCACTGGAGCAGGTGAAAAATCACAGCTCACAGCCATGAGCTCTGAAGCGTCTTGGATTAGGTGTCCCTGGTACTGTCTTTCCTTCTAAAATAGAGCAAGAGGGTTATGTGCTAAGTCAGTGATAGAGCACTTCCCACAAAGCAAGTTTGGCATTAGTTCTGCTGCTGTCACTTCCCAGCTGGAGTGCCTTAATCACGTGGTGGCTGGGGAATTTTGAGATGTGAAGCTTGTTCATTTTTCTTTATGGTGTTATTGTAGAAAATAAGACTAAGCAAGAGGGGTGACCCTAGTGATGACATCATCTTGGGCTATGATCCCTTCTCTCTGACTTTATTCAGACATTACATAATAAAGAAATTAAGTACAGTGCATATGTAGATCTGGTGCTTCATTTGTGCACGGGATTAATCTTGAGAAAGCTCCTGTATCCAGAAGTAAAGTACTATAGCGCAGAGGAGTCCATTTTTTAAATACAGTAGCAGTACGGGAGGTAGAAAAGTAGGGGCAGCATGCACAAAGCTTGGGAACAAGATTTCTGCTGAAGGTAAGTCGCTCGTGAAATCCCTCAGTTGTACTGCTGAGGGCCAACAGTCCTTTGCCTGACTTGGTTGCAAACATTTATTTGGATTATGAAACCATCTTTCTTCTGTTTCAGAACCGCCTGGTACGTCTTGTTTGTGTCTTTCTTCAGTCTTTAATCAGAAACAAAATTATTAATGTACAGGACTTGTTTATAGAAGTGCAAGCATTCTGTATTGAGTTCAGTCGGATACGAGAAGCAGCTGGCCTTTTCAGATTGCTGAAGACACTAGACACTGGGGAAAATCCATCAGAGACAAAAGCATCAAAATAAAACCACTGTGTCACTGGCAAAAAAAAAACCCAAACCTGCCAGTGTTCTGTACCAATTGTATATTTTAAACTTAAATCACTGGATTAATGGTGTAATACACCATAAATAGTGTTTTATGCATTTAAACAATAAATAATGCTTTTTCTGATACACATGCTTGAGTTTGTGAAATGCGTTAGGCCTTACTTATGCTATTTTTGACTATGGGCTAAGCTCTGTATGCCATATGCATATCCTGAACTACAGGTTCTAATTCCAGGGGGGATGTAAATGATACTTGGCTGTTTCACAGCAAATTTAAGTATTAATCGGCACTCACTGTCTTTGTGTCCAAAAGTCAACTTGTATCCAAGGAAGTAACTTCAGTTCCTGTTTGCCCTTTCTTTATGGTGTAAGACCTTCTAGAAGCTGGATACAACTTCTACTGATGCATGCTGTTTTCGGTAAGGGAAAGTCTGTCTTGATATCTAGAAGAAGCTAAAGGCTTATATTCGCATGGCAGAAATGAAGTGTTGGGTGCTGTAGGCTCAAAGCGGTACTCTCTCTTTTCAAGATCACTGAATTTTTCCAGACTACTGGCCTCATACCATCAGTGGTTGAAGTACCACACCTATTTCATGCTTGTAAGAATGTTTCACTGAGGAAAGATGGTCCCACTTCTTCCATAAAAATCCAAGTAATGAGTGAGTCTCTTCTCACTTCAAAACTTGCACAGGCAGTTGCTCTGTGGCTACCAAAATTAAAAAAGCCCCTTCCTTCTAAAGCATATAGCCAGAGTACCATTCAGGTATTAAATGCCAGGTGCTGGGGAAACTGGGGAAGGAGTCTGCTAAAGTATTATTTTAAGCTGATAGTAGACTAGCTGCTGTTTTAAGCCCTGGGACTGAAAAGGAAAATAACTTGAAAAGCTAGCTAGTTCTAATTTCATGCTGCTTGATAAATGAAAGCTGTTTTAAATCTGCATCTGCTTCTCAAATTTTTATGAAGTGCAAGATCAATAATGCAAGGTCAAGACTGTCTTAGCTTTCTCTTTCCAAGTAATTTAAGTTGCTAAATTGCTTGGATTGAAAATCCCATCGATCTCTCAGCTCATGCAGCATAATCCATTGGTAAGAAGTCCTGTGAGAAGTGTTCTCCAGTCATTAGGGGTTAGACTTGTTGTCGTGGTTTAGCCCCAGTCGGCAACTAAGCACCACGCAGCCGCTCGCTCACCCTCCCCCTCCCCGGTGGGATGGGGGAGAGAATCGGAAGGGCAAGAGTAAGAAAACCCACGAGTTGAGATAAGAACAGTTTAATAATTGAAATAAAATAATAATAATAGTAATAATGATAATAATAATAATTGTAATGAAAAGGAGAATGAGAGAGACAAACAAAACCCAGGGAAAAGAAAACAAGTGATGCAACCGCTCACCACCCACCGACCAACCCCCAGCCAGTCCCCGAGCAGCGATCGCTGCCCCCCGGCTAACTCCCCTCGGTTTATATACTGAGCATGATGTCATATGGTATGGAATAGCCCTTTGGTCAATTTGGATCAACTATCTTGGGCTGTGCCCCCTCCCAGCTTCTTGTGCACCTGGCAGAGCATGGGAAGCTGAAAAAGAAAGTCCTTGACTAGCCTAAGCACTGCTTAGCAACAACTAAAACATCAGTGTGTTATCAGCATTCTTCTCATACTAAATCGAAAACACAGCACTATGCCAGCTACTAGGAAGAAAAGTAACTCCATCCCAGCTGAAACCAGGACACTTGTATAGCTTTCCAGAGCCAAGATGTATTAGGCCAACTAAAGTAGCACTTATTTAAAGTCTGGTCCAATTCTAGACATTCCTTCTAAAAGCCAAGACATTTGCTCTAAGTTATTGTTAGCAGCAACAGTTAACCTAGCTTGTGCACTAAATTTGTACCTTAATGCTTTACATCTACTAAAGTTGAAGTACAATTTGACTATCGTCTTCTATGTACTAATACCCTTCTCCAAAAACATGGTTTAAAGAAAACCACTTTACATAGATTTTAAGCTTTTGTTTGGAACTTTTAGTACTACAGCTTATAATAAAGTAATAGGCTCCATCAGAAAACTGATTATTACTGCTTCAAGGCATTGCAGTCTACCTTATGATTTACAGAATTAACTTTAAAAGAACTTAAGCCTTGCAAAAAAAAAAGGTAGGATGCTGCTAAAGCAAAGGCCTAGCTGTTCTGCCTCTTCACAGTATTTGCTCAAGTTGTACTGCCATACATAAATCCCCACTCCCTGGATTTGTTCTGTAACTAAAAAAATAATCAATTATCAAGAAACAGTCTTACGATTTTTATCATAGGCACTTCTGCAACAGATTTCTATACTTGGGAAATAGGCACAGCCCATTAATTTCAGAGCCCTGTGCATGGATGAAAACATTCAAACTTGTTACTGAATTTGCTGTGTGCTTCTGCATTGTTTGCTTGCCAGGAGGGAAGTTTTCCCCCATTCCCTAGTGTATTGGGTTTAGGTGGCAAGGTTGTGGCAGTGGAGGGGGGCTGCAGGGTGGCCGCAGGGTGGCTGCTGTGAGGAGAGGCCAGGGCTGCCCTGTGCCAGACCCAACCAGTACCAGCTGGCACAGGTGAGCCCCTCAGCCAGGCTGGTGGCACCTCTGTGATAACTCCATGGAGAAGATCCACCTTGGAGTGTTCTTTAAGAGCCACAGCCCATGGGAGGAACCCTGCACAGGAGCAGAGGAACAGTGCAAGGAAGGAACAGTGGAGACCAAATGTTACACACTGACCACAACCCTCCTTCCCCTGCCACCACTCACAGCAAATGGAGAGGTAGAAGAGGCAGAAGAGAAGGAGTACAGGTGAGCCAAGGAAGACCAGGGAGAAAGAAAGGTGGTTTTAGTTTTGTCCTTGTTTCCTCACTGTCCTACTCTATTTTTAAATGGCAATTAATTAAAATCAGTCTTCATCAAGTCTGTGTTGCCTGTGATGGTAACTGTTTATCTTGACCCATGAGTTTTTCCATGTTATTTCCTTCCCCTGTCCTACTGAGGAGAGCAAGTGAGAGCAGCTGGGTTAGCATCTAGCAGCCAGCCAAGGTTAACCCACCACAACCAGGTATTGGTTATATGGGGAAAAACTCTACAACATGCAGAAAGTTATCTCCCCTTAGCTACAGTCATGGTTTAACCCAAGCCAGCAACTAGTTGGGGGGAGAGAATCAGGAGAGTGAAAGTGAGAAAACTCATGGGTTGAGATAAAGACAGTTTAATAGATAAAGCAAAAGCCACGCACACAAGCAAAGCAAAACAAGGAATTCATCCGCTACTTCCCATGGGCAGGCAGGTGTTCAGCCATCTCCAGGAAAGCAGGGCTCCATCATGCGTAACAGTTACTTGGGAAGACAAACACCATCACTGCGAACATTCCCCCCTGTCCTTCTTCTTTCCCCAGCTTTATATGCTGAGCATGACATCATATGGTATGGGATATCCCTCTGGTCAGTGAGGGTCAGCTGCCCTAGCTGTGTCCCCTCCCAACTTCTTGTGCACCCCCAGCCTCCTCGCTGGTGGGGTGGGGCAAGAAGCAGAAAAGGCCTTGACTCTGTGTAAGCACTGCTCAGCAGTAACTAAAACATCCCTGTGTTACCAGCACAAATCCAAAACATAGACCCATACTAGCTATTGTGAATAAAATTAACTCTATCCCAGCCAAAAGCAGCACAGCTACGCAGCATGAAGTTAAGCTTGTTCTGTGCTACTTGAGTGTCTCAGATCCATTTACTTATGTGTAGCAAAGAAAACAAACCCCTCAAGCTTCTCAGACATTGCTTTTTAAAAGGTCTGTATAATTTATTATGGAATTTGAGCTTTTAGCCATTAAGTTACAACAACAATGCATAACTTGACATTCTTACAGTTGTACATACACAATGGAAAGAGACATAGCCCAGTGCTTAATCCAAACAAAGCAACCAAGTTAGTACAAGGTTACCATAAAAGACAGTCGATTGTGAATAGCTGTTGACAGACTAGCAAGTTCAAATGGTTCTCTGCAGTTATGTTTAAAGTAGAAGTAACTGGCTTCAAAGTTTTGGACTTAAGCTTCAGACTAACAAAACAATGGAAACTCAAATTATTTTGCTCTTCTGAATTAAGCAGGATATGCTCATTTAAAAATGCAGTATCATTACCATGTTTCAGATGGTGACAAGTAGCTTCAGGTCCAATGGAAGTATAGCGGACATTTTCCAGGCAATGCATTCTTCACACAAACACATGCAATTATAGAGACATTCTACTTTTAAAACTTTCTCAAATCAAGTTTTGCAATACAGCAGGATATCTGAGGAGAGAGATCAGGACCCATACTGAACAAAAACAAAAGCCTTCAGCTTGATTTGTGCATGTTTAATCTACAATTCCAATTCCCAAATCTTCACATATCACCTATGAGAGAAAAGAACACATCTAGTAAAGATCAGTCTCAAGGACAGAGGACACATTACAATTTTTACAGCCATTCTGGTTAAAGAAAAAAAATGCTGCTGCCATCTTCCATTTCAGGAATTGTAATTCACTGAGGCCCTATTATAAAACTGCATCTCCAGCTTACCCAAGGGGAGAGTCTTGCTCTTCCCTCCTCTACCCCCAACTCCTCATCCCCTTAGCCCAGCTCTAAAACTCAGTCAATTGCACAGTAAGGATATTCAGTTTCCTAGCTTGTCAAAATACAGCTTTGACAGATGTAATTTTCTGCCACTTAAGCTGAATTAGTTTATCACATACTCTTAATCTGAATGTGAGACAGAGCAAACTAAATAGAGGAGAAAAGGAAACCAGAAAGGACCGCTCCATCTCTCCTTGTAACAGCCAGCTATTAAATTGGTCCAAGACATTGTGCAAAGTCTCACCCAGCCTGGTGGCTGCAGGGAGATGTACAGAAGAGAACGGTCTTTTGTCAAGCTGCCAACGCAATTTAATTCACCCAGCAGCCAACACCCAAGAACTCCATTCCCTCCAGGTGAACCCAACAAGATATTGCCAGCTGACTCCTCTACAAGATTTCAGTACGTTCTTATTGAATCTCAGTATCTTCGGCCAGTGCAGAAACACTGCATTCAATGCCAACTGCTGAAAATCAAACCAATGAAAACTACACACGCAACCTCTCCACTCAACAAGAAGAAAACGCCCAAAACACCAACAACAAAACCAAAGCAAACAAACAAAAAAAACCCCCACAAAAACCTAAAACAAAAACAAACCCCCCCACCCACCTAACCATCACCACAATATCATCATTACTGGCTTGATTCAGGGTGCTAATGGCTCTGTTGATCAAGAGTTCCCAGTTTTACCGAACACTTGGGATGTTGATGTGTAACAAAAACATATCCTTATTACACATTTTGGTAACAACTGAAAAAATACTCCACAAATTCAGAATGCCATTCTTAACCTACTGGTGTATACTTCAAAGTACAGTTGGTATTGCTGACAGCATTACACATCTAGACTTGTCTAGACAGGAGAAGCTTGCTTTTATGGGGCAGCTAAATATTCAGCCCAACCTGTTGCATCCTATCTGTTGCGAGCATAATGTAAAACCAACACCCTTTGCTTCTGGTCAAGCTCATCAAAACCTGCAAGTGTAGATACCGCCTCTGCTTCAGACATCTCTGAACCACAGGGCATAGAAGTGGGGTAACCATTGCTACGCACTTGCTGGGCTCGTCTCTGCACAACTACTACTGCCTAGTCTTAGAGAAAGCTTAGCAGGCCAGGCAGAAAACCAGGATGACCACTCCTGAATCAAGAAGTGATTAAAAAAAAAAAAGTCTTTGCATGTTTGACAAAGTTGTTGCAATGGTGTTTCTCTGTGCCAGGTACACCCTGGCACAGGACCGGAATTCCCAAAGTGTGACAGGAATATACCAGTGCCCGATTTATTAAGTCAGCATGGATTAAAAGTATTCTCACTGTAGTTAAATTAGCCTACAACTCCTCTGGCTTATCTCCAGAATCTAGCACTAATTACTGGCAACAGGTTACTGGACTACATTCACATACTGGGGGGGGCGAGGGGCAGGGGGAAGGAGTTCCTGCTGTCTAATCAAACTTCCCTAGTACATGCAAAGAATCTCCTCCAAGCATTGCTTAGAGCCAAAGAAGAATCCAGTCTAGGGGTAGTTAGTAAAAGAAAATCCAAATTTTCTAGTTAAATTGGTACTGCAGGTAATTAAACTCACTATTAACATGCATTTAGATCTGAAATGTCTGCAGTTCATTTTTGCTTGCTATCAAGTCTGAAAGCTGAAGCTAGTTTAAACAGTTATTTACTATCAAATTTATTCTCCAATTTGGCATTTGTAGACCATTGTTAGTAAACTAAGACTTCTGAACAAAGAGGGCCTCTAGTCTCACTTTAACCACCAGTCCATTTTGACATGTGTATAGCTCCTTTTTAAAGTCACTTGAACTTTACAAGTTTTCTCCCAAACAGTAACACCAGAACTAAGCTATACCAATGAACATGGTACTAACAAAACTCATTCTGCAACAACAACATCCCCTAGTCCTGGCTAGGGATTCTCCCCAACTGATTTATTCACCATCGCCACTGAGGGGGCTGTCCGCTTCATGTGGGCACCATGCTTTAGCTTTGTATAATCATGCCACATGAATGCCTCTCTGCCTGATTTCAGCAAAATCTGACAAAGAGACAGAGGTCTCAGGCAAGTTCCTGCATGTTTTATGAAAAATGCACAGCTAGGAACAGAAAGAGATTGGGCTGGGTGGGGGCAGAAGGAACCCACAACACATACAGCATCAGCTCCCACATTAGGCAGGACATAGCCTAAGCAGAAGAGGCAGATTAAAGATTCTCCAAATGGTAGGGAAGGGAGTCACAAGTCACCTATCCTGCAAAAACATTCATAGCAGGGAAAGAGTCATTAGTTCTGACCTTCATACAAACTTTTGGTAGTTAAAGTACTAGAAATACCGGTTTGACCCAATATAGTAGGTCCCGATCAGCAAGCCTGGGAACCTGTATTTACCTATAGCTGCTTACACCCATTTACTCTAAAAGTAATTGACTTGGGTTATAACAGTAGGTGATAAGCTTCACGTTTCTAATCCCCTCTTTGCTACTGTTTTAAGCTCCACAGGTTGTCCCTTTCCTGTCCTGTACTTTGTAACCTACCACTTTTTGCTCATGCATGTCAGCTTTTTGACTGAGGTCAGACTAATGATTCGCTTCGGAAGACTTTTGTCATCGTGCTTCCAAGGAGAGCAAACTGCTTGCTGGAGGCACTGCAATTCGGCCTTTTATTGTCATCATTCCTCAGCAGCACAGCTGGCCTTACGAGACCTAACTACATCAAAGATGAACTATGCTCAAGTCAATTGGACTGAAACAACTGTAACTATGCTTGTGAAAGGTCAAAACGAAACCAGTATAGTGCCAGCATTAGAAACATACTCCAGGAATCTTCATACTCTGATATTTTTCCAAGTCAGTAGTATTACTTACATTTCAGATTTTATAAGCACACTTTTCAATTTGCAGGTTCTTTAGCTTTTCTTCCAGCTTTCTGCCAGATCTCAGCTTTGAGTTTTAAGAAAAGCTTTTGGTTTTATAGGTATTACATAAAAGCTTAAGTACTTACCACATTTCTCCCCTCCAGCATGAATATTGCGCTGCAGGTATCAGCAAGACACAATCCACAGACTGACAAGACTTCTCTCGATAACGCCTTTTTGTTCCTCCTTGAGCTAGAGTTTAAACCCTCTCAACATTTACTACATCAATGTTCAGTTTTGTGTTAAGGAAGAGCGAGAAGACTTAGATTTTAATATTGAAGAGATAGTTAAAAAGGCAGTTCTGGAAATGTTGATAAGCTTCTTTTGGAGACATAAATGTCCCTATACATTGTTTGGTTTAGTTGTGGGTTGTTTTTTCATTTGTTCAGTTTTGGAGATGGTTGGTCAGTCATACTCCATTCTCATGTGCTTCTCATAAGATAAAGGCATCACAAAAACTTGCACCTGCTGGTGACATCAGAACTACAACCTGACAATTTTCCAGTAAACCTAAAAGTAACACTCCTACAGGGAAGAGGCAGATTTTTTTTTTTTTTTAAGTAGGCATTAATAGGAATATTTTGAAGGAAATTTAGGGTGAAACATCTGCTCTGCAAAGTAGAAGTTCAGATTATATTTCCCCAGCTGAAACCTCTGTCATTTCTGGAACATTCATTCTAAAATAAAAAAAGTTATTGCTTCTATTGAAGCTCAATATAAGTTAGAAAAAGAATTGCATATTTTCTTAAAAACATTCCAAATATACATTTTAAAAACAAAATGCACTCTAAAACAAATGTCTAGTAAAAGACACTGTTTTAAGCAACCTGTAGTAACAGCTTTACAAAAGAAAATTGAGGAATGTAGCATATTATTTATAACATGACAATGCTAAAATCCTAAACAATTCACTTAACACTCTTAATACGTAGTGTTTTAAATATACATATTTCTTTACAAAACAGTTTAGCAATTCCTTATACCACTTACAGTATATAAATATTTGAATAAGAGGTCATAATGGGAGATGCCAGGGTTTGTATTTACTCTCAGATGCTTCAGGTTTCTTAAGTGTTTTACTATAAGGCACAATACTGCTAATCTAAAAGAAAGGAATAAAAGCTAATGGCAAACCCAGTCAAAACTCCTAATGTGGAATATCCAAGAGAAGAATTCCAGCATCTCTATGCAAAGGAAAAGAAAAAAAAAAACAAGAATAGAACAAAACTTTGTAGATCCTAAGAAACAGTTTCGATTTGTACATAACTAAGTGGGACAGGATGGGAGCAGGAATAAGAAGGAATTAAGTAAATTCTTATAAATAGACTAATAAATATATTTTAGCCATAATTAGCCCTTTACCTCTGTTCTACTGAGTTTAAGATTGAAAGAGGTAACCAGTGTGCATATACCTAAATAAGTCTACATGCTCAGCACGTGAAGACCACCTAGCACAACCTATTACTGCCAAATTCAGTATAAAAGCTAGCAACATGGAGAAAGTCTCCTTTTCTCTCAGCATCCACTCTGAGTAGAACACATTACAAGATCAAATTAGTATTTGTTACATGTAAGGAAAGTTGCAACTAGCAATTTTGCCATCACAAAAAAGGATATGCAACATATCCATGAAGTTATCTGATTCCTTCAAGGTTAGATTATGTCTTTGCTAAAAATATCTACCTCCAATTACAACAGGTCAGAACTTTCAGAACATTTTAATAGTTGTAGTCTTGTAAGTGTTCTTCATGTGTACATACTGAATGTAAATAGTGCATCCAAAATATTTATCTGTTAGACATATACATTGTTTTCACTGCCTAGTCTTCATCTTTGTTACAGCCCTCTGGAACACAATGACATTGTAACAATGCTTACAGAAAAATGGTTATTGCATCTTTTTTTAGGATGAGACATCCAGAGGAGATTTTATAAAATCCTCCTGTGTACAAAATTCTTAGTTATTAGCCCTTTTGGAACACCAGCTAGAAAAGTTTGAAAGGTAAAATAATTTACATTGTTATTTTTTTTTCTGTTAACTAGACAAAAGTCCATACTAATTAAATAAAAAATAATAGTTCTTCAACAGTCTATTCAAGATATCTTCCATGAAGCAGTTCAGTGGGAATTTCCATTAGATAGATGTTCTCCATGCCGGTTATTACTGACATCCACATCTAGAACCCAGGAATTAGAAGAAAAATTGTTTGTTGATTTACCATTTTAATACATTTTATCTGTTATATTAATCCAAACTCTGGCAACAAATTCCATACTCATATATACCTAAGGTTCATCAAGATTCTTTGTGTAAGTAATCCTCCTAAGACACTGTTTACATCTTTTTTTTTTTTCCCCTCTCAAGACCAATTTTCTCCAGCTCGATAAAATTCTCTCAAAATCTACCTGCCTGTATTTTCTGAACATCAGTAGTAAGTGACACCGCTCAGTCTGGTCCGCAGTGCAATACTAACACTACTAACATCAGTTAGAGAATGGCTTCTTCTAATGCAATGAATGGCGTTAAGGATTGTCAAGTGATAAACTAAATTATTACTTACCAAGTAATGCTGTGGTTTCACCTGCGTCCTCTTTTAAACTGGTACATTGCAATACAGATTCATTAGTGGAGGAAGCTGACAATTCGCTTACTTCATTTCTGTCGTCATCTTGTAAAGCAATACTTAGACTTCCGACTGAAACACTGCCANACTTATTGATTCAGGTATTGGAACTTCAAGTACATCTTCGGGGTCCCCCTTCAAAATTAAATATATTTAACTGACACTTTTGTCTACCATTAGGCATCAACATTCCTCCATGTTACCACTTTGTAACCTCACCTTATTAGAAAAAAAGACCATTTTTGGCCTATTATCTATGTGCTCATGGGTACAGTGTTGAGCAGTGTCTACTTTAAATGTTATTGTCTGACGGCGAAGAAACAAAGCCAAGCAAAAGAAAAGCCACTTTTCCAAAGC
>VYZW01042913.1:1081-25238 GCA_013401315.1 Balaeniceps rex | reverse complement strand
GGGCCTCGGCGGGCGGCGCCGCGCTGCCGCCTTCTGGCCGCGCCGCGGCCCCGCGCGGGGCTCCCTGAGGGGAGGCCGGAGCCGCCCCGCCGGCTCCCCTCACGCTAGTGGCATTCCGTGAGGGCCGGCGCCGTTCTGCCCCTTTCCGGGTGTTTCTGGTGAGGCCTCGGCTTGTCCTGAGGCGTCCCCGCTCCTGCCAGGTGCGAATTACGCACGGGGCGTGTAGGTTCAGGTGAGCGCTAGAGAAGTGGGTGGGAGGGTGTTGAAAAGCGAGCTGCTCTGCAGCAGTGCGGGTGGTAAACACGCGTCAGAGAGGTGGGCATACTGCGGTGCCCCGCCGCTCCTGGCGGTGCGTTGCAGTCAACGACAAAGCCACGGGGAGAAATGTCGAGGCAGGGGAGAAAGACCTGCTTGTGAGAGGTCTCATCACAAACAGCGGGTTCAGTTTGCAACTTAAAACTGTAAAGCTTGAAAAGATCTCCAGTTTCTTATTGTGACATTAAACTGGATAGTTTTGCTACCCCAGCCTCGTGCAATTTTGGAGTGCACAAAGCTCCATCGCAAGAAGCTTTCCGATGCACTGGGAGAAGAAGATGGCTTCCAGTAGATTTTGTCTTCTGCTCTCAACATCTCTGCCTTTACGAGGAGGGAGAAAGGGTTCTGCCTAGCAGTCTCCCTCCACTGAAACACATTTTTTTTGTCCTTTATGTTCATTTCACCTTCTTGTTGCTCATTTTGAAAACATTTACACACCGGGATGTTTCAATGTTGCTAGTCTCCTCTGCCTCTGAAATGTCTCTGCTGCTTTGACTTATTACATTAGGCAAAGTATCGTGGCTGGAGTGGGTTGGGACAAGAACGGAGGCTGTGCCTTTGGATTCTGTGTATGCAGATGTATGTTGTCCTTATCTTCACTTCTCTGATTGGATCTCAGCTTCATATTGAGAGTCTCCACTGAGCTGTCTGAAACAACGTCCAGGTACCTTCATTAAGCCACGACAGACAAGAAAAGAGTAGTTTAGATTTTCATCCCAGGCCCTGATTCATTTGTATTTTGGTGAAAGGTTTAATAAACCATCCTGTCGTCCTGTAGCCCGACACTGAAGTCCTTCTAAAATTTAGCATCTTCTAGTTTCTACTAATCTTACTTTACATCTCCTTTCCATGTTGTTAATATAAACCTATTTATGATCAGAAGCAAGAAGGATTTGACCACTTCAAAGAGAAACAGTAAAAATAACTTAGAGGCTAAAGAAATCATGGTATGTCTTTTTATGGTTGGAGAGTGAGCAGTTAGGTACAAAAGCTTTGAAGGATTTCTAATTGCTCCTACAAACATGATTTACAAAACGTACCTAAGATACTGTAGAGCTTTATGGAGTCCCAAGGATACAAGAGGATGGGGAAAAGGGAAGTAATGTGAAACCCTTTCCCTTTTAGACGTGTGCCTGCTGAATACAATGAATGAGCCAAAGTCCATAATGACAGGTCCCATCTTCCACAAACTCAGCCTCGCTTTGGTCTTTGTGAAGATCATAGAGCAAGGCCTCTTGGAACACGTTTCTGGGCACATGGATGATTAGGGACAGCCAGTATGGATGTGCCAAGGGTCAGTGATGCCTGACCAACCTGATTGCCTTCCATGACAAAATAGGTAGATCTGTGTAGGAGGGGAGACCAGTGGAACCTTGACTTCAGCAAGGTTTATGACATGGTTTCCCACAATATTCTTGTATCCAAGCTGGAATATTACAGTCCAGCATGGGTGGACAACCAGATAGGTAAAAAACTGGTTGGATAGTTGGGCTCAGTGGGTAGCAGTTAATGGGTCATAGTTGAACTCTGCCTGGAAGCCAGTAACAGGAGGAGTACTGCCGGGGTCTCTCCTGGGACCTGTCGTATTCAGCATCTTTATCAACAACACGGAGAAGGTGACAGAGAGTGCTGTTGTCAGGTTTGCACATGACACCAAGCTGGGGGAACAGTCATTACACTGCCATCCAGAGGGACCTGGACAGGAGGGAGAAATGAACAGACAGGCAGGGGGGCAGCGCTGTGGAGAAGGTCCTGGATGTCTCAGTTGACAATGTGCTAATATAAGCCAGCTGTGCATCCTGGCAACAACCAGGGTAAGCAGCATCCTGGGCTGTTCAGGAGCACAGCCAGTAGACTGAGAAGGGATTATCCCTGCCTCCTGAGCACTCATTAGAGTATTGCATCCTGTTTTGGCCACCAATACAGGAAGCACATTGACAAACTGGGGCAAGTTCAGCGGGAGGCCACCAGGATTGTCAGGGGCTGGAGCACTTATCCTGTGAGAAGAGGTTGAGGGAATGGGACTTACTCAGCCTGAAGAAGAGACAGCTTCAAGGGGCTGCTCATAGCAGCCCCCTAGTACCGACACAGGTTTTCAAGAAGATGGAGCAAGGCTCTTTACAGTGGTGCATGCTGGGAGGACAAGACAAAGGGCAGAACATCAAACAAGGCATTTAGGCTGGATATAAGGAGAAACCTTTTCACCCTAAAGGCAGCCAAGCAGAGGAGCAGGTTACCTGAAGAGCTTATGCCATCTCCATCCTTAGAAGTTTTCAAGACATGACTAGATAAGGCATGACCAACCCGGTCTGACCTCATGGGTGTCCCGGCTTTGAGCAGGAAATGGCCAAACTATTGGAAGGGACCTTTAAAGGTCATCTAGTCCAGCCCCCCTGCAGTGAGCAGGGACATCTTCAACTAGATCAGGTTGCTCAGAGCCCTGTCCAACCTGACCTTGAACATCTTGGTTAATGCTAAAAAATTCTATATTCTCATGGATAAGTGTCCTGGAGCATTTCCCATTTAGAAGATTTTGTGAAATTCCAGCAAGCCTTTGATTCAGAACCAACATTCCCACGTACTCTAGCATAGACTACAGATACCCATGAATAGGTGAAGAAGTAATTTCTACCTTTATGCTTTATTCGTAAAATCTAGAGCTGACAGAGATCAAAGGATTGCCTTTGTTAAATATTGCTCAGTGGCTCTTCCAGTCTTTATATATATATACATACATAAAAGTATATATAAAATTATGAGATATGCATCATGTCTCAATGGACTGTTTCAAAAGATCTGCATAAATCTCCAAGCTGCAGTAAATATGAGGGTTTTTTTGTTCATGCAGGAATTGTTGCTCTACAGACTGATAAGTGAAAGGTGGAACAAACAGGAACAAACTACCACTTCTTAGATACACTTTTTTTTTTAATAAAGAAGTGCCACACAGATGAAAACAGGCCAAATTCTAAAAGTATCCATTTTCTATGTTTTGACAAGATTAGTAAAAAGGGTCAAAATGTAATGCCTCTGAAAAAATAATTTACTTAGTTTTATACCCAGATAAACATTTTGCAGTACTTGGTATGCTATAACCTCATCAAACTCAAGTAGTACAACTCTAGGGCAGGCAGTACAGGAAAATCCTCATTTTTACAAGCTTCCTGGCTTGGTGGAGGTGTATTCTGTAAATCAAGCAAGCTTTACACCTTGGATCTTCTGAACCTTTTGTAACTTTCTTGTACTCTCTAGATCTAGGGAGAGAACATACTGTGACAGATAGAAAGCCTTTGATACAACTGAGAAGTGCAAGTTCTGGTACATTACCTACAGTTTATGTACAGGATTAAATAAGTTTTGTGTGCTGTCAATACCACATCATATTTTTAGTCTTTAAGTAATACAGTAAAATGTACCCGTGCTTTCTTGACACACAGTATGATGAAATCCAGTTACTCAACTCTTTCATGAAGCAATTTATTAGTAAGCAAGCTGCAAAAAACTGACAATAAATAATCAAGTCAGATCCAGGCACACGGAGGATTTTATAAGGGTGTATAAATATGGGATTAGAGGGTGGAAAGCTAATGGAGCCACAGTGTTCTCACTGGTGCCCAGTGAAAAGATGAGAGGCAATGGGCACAAACTGAGATAGAGGAAATTCCACTTACATCTAAGAAAAAGCTTTTTTTACTGTAAGCGTGGTCAAACACTGGAACAGGCTGTCCAGAGAGGTTGTGGACTCTCCATCCTTGGAGATACTCAAAACCCAGCTGGACACAGCCCTGAGTCACCTGCTCTAGGTGACCCTACTTTGAGTGGTGGGTGGGATAGATGACCCCACAGAGGCCTGCCAGTGTCCACGGCTCTGTGGTCCTGTAAGGCAGGTTTGATAGTGAAGAGAGTCAAGACTGGCTGAGGCTCTTACTGAAGCAGTGGGACCAAACGTGGCAGCCTAAAATAGGTAGAAGAAGCTTCTTGAAAAAATGGACTCTCCTGGCCTTCCAATTTCCTGGTTTCTTGGAGAGCTCCAAACACCTTCCTCCACTTGCAGAACAGGGGTGAGAGCCATTAGCTTCCCAAATACCAGATCAGCTTGCTAAATTTCTGTTTCTATATAAAGTTTTCTTTACATATTGGTGAGGTGTGAAATCCAATGGTATGCCATCTCACAGCTGAGTTGTGAGCAAAAGCCTTTCTGAGCTTAGCTGGATCTTCTGTATCGTTGACTTCTATTTTCTGAATTTCTTTCCTTACCACCAGGCATTGAAAGAGAGGCATGGCATGAAGTATATGTGGAGGCAGAAAAGGAAAATTTAAAATAAACTGTGGCTTCTGAGAACGAAGAATTTAAAACACAGGCAGGGCTTTGAATGTATCCTGCTGTTGGCAGCCAGTAGGAAGGAAGGGCCATGGGGGGTTTGTTTTTGTTTAGACAAGCACATCAGTATTTGGAAATTGAGGGATAATCTGGTAGAAATGTCTCATGAAGTATCAGCTTCTTAGGCAAGAGAAGTTTCAGATTTGTAGTTTTTTCACCTCTCCATAATTTAAGTTGGTGGTGTCTGAACCAAAAGCAAACCCTGATGTTCATTTAAATGGAATACCATTTTTTTGCAAAAATCTCACAAATGAAGAGACAAGGAAAATATTAGATCACGTTTGTGCACTCTGCGGCCTGCAATGGAAAGCAAAAGACAAATGCAACTTCTCATACCTACACTACAAAAAAGTATTAGTAAATAGGTAGCATTTAATTAGTTTTCTTTTTGCTTCGTAGTAGCTCTACATCTTACTTCCTGAAAAAGATGTCTTTAAAACAATTGTTCTGAGCACACTAGAAATAAATCAAGTGCAGACTTGTTGGTTAAAAGCACCAACAACTGCCCCTCAGTAAGAGAAGCAAAAGCTCAGATAAGGAAAGCCAACACAAAGTTCTGGCTCAGTTTCAAGTTATGCAGTAAGATAGCTGGTATGTCTTTCAATATTTGATTTGATTCTTTATGTAGCCAGATTAAGAGATTATACTTTTCAGATAAAGGTTATAATAAAGAACACATTAGACTAAACAAGGTTAAAAAAAAAGAGGGAAATTAAAATGTCTATCCTCTTGAACTCCAGAAAATAAATTCTATATTATATTACATATTAATATTTATAGATAAAATATACCTACTCCACACATGGGTACAGAGACTTAGATCAGAAGAAAGTGCTTCAGTTTAAATACATCCATCTCCTGTGGGGAAAAAACCTACAGAGATAACATTCATTAATACAGCTTTATTTTTACAAAATCATTATAGTCAGCACTAGTAAGTGTTCAACAAAAAGATAGAGACACTTATCACAGGCAGGCATAACTGCAGAACTTATACCATATTTTAGCATTTATACTTCTTGCTATCTCAGGATCTTCTCTGGTTCTGCTAACAAAACTGAGACTTGTAAACAATAAGCCATATCAGAGCTGAAAGGAAGAAAAGAGTTGTGTAACAACACAGCAAGGTCAAGAGGCTGAAGCTTTATGTCCAGTCAGCTAGCAAATATGATGATATGACAGGCAAGCCATTTGTGCTCCAAATACACTGATTTTTAACATTTAATAGCTTATCTCCAGCTCTTACGTTTTAAAACAAATAACTTCCTGAGAAAGAATGTAAGGGATTTGTTCAGAGTTGAGGAAACACTTGTCTGGGGAAAAAAAAAAAAACAACACAAACCCAAAACCAACTAGGGTTTAATTTATTTATTGTAAAGGATTGTTAGTTTACTTTATTTAATCATGTTTTGTCTCTGGACCTAGAGAACACGTAAGCAATTCTCATGAATGGAGTAGCTAACTCAGTGCATTCTGAACTGCACAATAAGCAGAAACACCCACGTATGGAATAACAGATTGCTGTTTAGGTTTGGTAAGAGTTGTACACACTGAAAAAAATTTTTCCATGTAACACAAGACTGAAGTTGTTAAAACTGCATCGCAGCTTCTGTTTCTACACTCTAATCATGTAGCAGAAACCCAGTATATAAAACACCATTTAATAAAGCCTTATTTCTCTTTACGTCTGATTGAATCTGTTGGCCCACAGGATGCATCTATTCCTTTACCAGCAAGAATGTAAGGAAACACCACCTGCACTCCTATGCCCTTCATCCTAGACTCCAGGGCAATGTGGTCACACATGAGACGTGCCTTTGGCAGTGTCACTGGTGCCCAGGTGGATGGCGGGGGTGATGGTCCACAGGCTGGGCAAAAGCATCCCAGATCTAGGGCCCTGGCAAGCAGCAAACCTCCTGAGACAGTAAGTCTGGTTGGCAAAAGCAGAGTCTCCAGCCGCCATCACTCACTCTGTCCTCATGAGGGGACATGTGTTTCAGGCTCAGATGCCTTTCCTGACCGAGCTTGTTCCTGCTTCTCAGAGTGTCACACCTGCGTGCCCCCAGTTCACATCTGCATGAGCGGAAGGAGCCATTCTCCTGCTGCCAGGAGTCGCAAGCTCCTGACCTTCCCACCTTGGGAGTCCCAGCCTACTACAAAGTCAAGCATAGCCTTTAGCTGTCGCACCTCTTACGCAGCTGTCGCAGGTGAATTATTAAGAGAAGTCATCGTTGTGGGGTTAACTAAAAGGGTTTTACTGATGATTAAACAATGATCAAATGATAATTAATTGAATGAAAATGAAATAGTAATCAAATTGTGATTATGCAATAATTGGTAATTAAACAGTGGTTTCACGATGATTTGACAATGATTTAAATGATGATTTAAACGATGATTTAGGTGGTGATTAGACAGTGGTCAAACAGTACCACTTACTACACTTCTAATAATTAAGCTATAGCTGGATATGTAAAT
The DNA here is from genome assembly GCA_013401315.1 of Balaeniceps rex. Taxonomy (NCBI): domain Eukaryota; kingdom Metazoa; phylum Chordata; class Aves; order Pelecaniformes; family Balaenicipitidae; genus Balaeniceps; species Balaeniceps rex. Next base: position 18,064 of record VYZW01042913.1, on the reverse strand, counting down.
GTCAATAACACACAGTATACTTTTAGGCCTAATATAAAATGTCACTTACCTCGTTATTGATACCAGATGCTGGGTAAGAGGTCTCTCAGCCTCGAGGAGTAACCTTGAGAGGCGTCCCTGCTCAAGGGGAGATGACCGCCGTGCATCCTGCTGCTGTACAGGAGAACTCAATGGCCTTGGGGGGTTACAGATATCTATGGCGTAAAGCGATTGACTCATAGTCAACCCCCCTTTGGTGTATGTGCATGAGGGCAGCCATAGCAGTTTTAGTTTTGTCTAGTTGCAGCTCAGGCTGGTACTGTTAGCTCCTGATAAGACGTGGCCTTGACTCCTTGGTTCCTGAGAAGATAATGGCCTGGCACAATTCTCAAGGTTTGCACAGCAGGGCTGATGTCAGTCAGGCCTGCTTGTCGGTGATGCCTGAACCAAAGTGCTGTTCACTCAGTCAAAGTGGGTGCACCCCTCACAGCAGCGTGGGGCTCCAGCTCTTGCCTCTGCACAAGCGTCTCCTTGGAAGGGCCCTGTTGCTCTCCTGCTCATCCTCCCTGATGCTACGTGGTGTGCTGGCCTTCTCCTGTAGCTTCTGCACCAGGCAGCCCTGCACCTCAGCCAGACCTCGACCTCCCGTGGGTGAGGCCGGTGTCACCCCAGCCTTGGCCCTGGGGAGAGGCACCTGGCACTCCCTATAACCCTGCACCTGGAGGGCCCCCCGTTGTCCTCCTGGCGCAGCATTTGGGCTGGTGCTAAGGGTGCTATCATGCTGGCTCCAGCTGTCCTGCACAGTCTCCAGCAGTACATCTGTGTCCCTTGGTGTCCCCTGCTATGCTACTGCTGTGCTAAAGGCCAGGTGCCCCCTCACCAGCCTGATCACTGCTCTCCTCTGGTCCAGCTGAACAGGAGCAAACACCCCCTGACCAGGAAAACACTGACTTGGAGCTGCTGTGCTCCATAACGAGGAAAACACAAAACACAAGCAGGAGCAGAAGCCTATCTCTATCTGTGAACAACAAAAAACTGGCCTGTTAAGTGCAAAGTCCCTGTTTGCTCCTCCTGGTTACCATTACTTTTCCTCCTTCTACTCCATAGCAGAGTAAGTGTAACTAAAATGGGCTCTGCTCAGTGCAGTCCAGGGTTTATTCATGGAAAGATACATACTGTGAATGCTACAAGAACTGGTTTTGTAGATGTTTATTTCATTGAATAATGCAGGATAGGAGGGGTCCCTGGAGCTCAGAGCAGGGGCAACCTCAAAGTGAGATCCAGCTTCGGTGTTAAAGCTGTTCCCCTCTTTCTCCCAGCAGGGCTGCTGACCTGCTCCATCACTTGTTGTGCAGACAAAACTTTACAATATGTAACTCAGTTCAAGATTTTGGGAAGAGTGTGAGCTTTTCAATCCATGCTGCAAGTAAAACAATTAAAAACCTGCTTGTGTGCTCTGTGATATAACTGGACAGGACCAGCCGGCAGACATGGATGCAAAATAGAAACTTTCAAGGTGTGCAGGGCAGCCAATGGCTCGGGCAACAGCGTGACATCCCGGAGGGTCAGGCAGGGAAGGCAGTGTGTCAGTGGCACTTACCCCTGCAGAGGCCGATGTCCTTGAATTCCCCAGGGGCCAGAGGAAACGAGTACCCAACATCAAAATGTGTTCCACAGCTAAGTTAACAGGGATCCTGCACCTGCGCGTCGCAGCATGGGGACAGGCACCAGCACCTCCACCACCAAAGCTGTGACGGGCCTGGAAGCAGCCCCTGGGAGAGAAGCCGAGAGCTCCTCTGCACAGCTGCAACCCAGGGACCCACCCGCAGGTGTCATTTGGCGCAAGGCTGCTTATGGGACAGAAAAGCCATGAACCCTGCAGTTTCCCTCCACAGACTACTGGCATCATGAAAGTCTAAGCACTCGAGTCCAGCCTGGCTTTCCCTCAGAGACCACCAAAACAGAGCCGTTGCCTTTCAGCCCAGGAATTTCCTTACAAACCACTGCATTGGCCCAAGATGCTGCTCCTGGCAAGACCTCTGGCTGTGGTGGGCTCCCATGCTTCATGTCAGCCTCTTCCCCTTCCACGAGCACTGCTCAGCTGATGAGAGAATCAGTTCAGCTTGAGTATTTCTCTAAGTTGGACTCAACTTCAAAAATACTTCAATCCCCAGACAGTGCTATTGCAGGCACTTGGGACTTGTTGGGAGTCAAGCCCCACTAACGTCAGTACCTGTTAGGTTGCTCTGTACGCTTAGTTACTTTAATCTAAATAAAGGATATCTACAGAGAGGTTTAACCCACACACAACAGTAAAATGTTTCTCTTGAAAATTGAGTCCTCTTGGTTTTTTTCTAACCTTTTTTTAATGATCACATTCCAAAGCACTCATGCTACACTCCGTTCTTCACTAAACAAGTAGAATAACTTTTTTTTTTTTTTTAAAAAAACATAAAGCAGCATATTACATCTTCCTGGAAGGCTCCTCTACTCCCAGATGCCCACTCAGAACACTGGAATATAAAGTCATTTATGCTTGCTTCTGAAAGCTTAAGAGGTTCGTTTTACCAACAAATACTTGAATGCATCATCACAGTTATTCATTAATAGGAGTTTCAAAGATCAAAGACACATCAAATAGTTGCTGAGGTTTGGCAATTTAATCCAAAATTAGTTTCATATGGAAAAAAACAGCCTTCAACACTTCCTTCCGGTGTGTTAGCATTATGTTCAGGTTGAGAAGGCAGACAGTGGGATTTTAGGACGGCTTGCCATTTGCCTGGGGGTGCAGCCAGAAGAAAGGGAATGTGAAATAACAGGGTGTAGTGTTAAAGCACAGCAGATGCACAGCAGGTACTCCTCCATTAACTTTCATGTGGATGCTTACTCCAGAACTAGGATTCTGTAGCCTAGGTAAGTTTTCTTTGCAAATGGACTAAAATAAGTACTGCCAGTGTAATTTTTAGTGTGGAACAAGATCATCCAGATGGGACTCCAGTGTGGAATAGCCCCTTTGAGTCATTACCCTCCAAATAACATATTTACAAAATCTCCTAAAAGGCAAAATTACAAGAGCTGCATCAGGCCAATACTAAATGCTTTTAGGAGGTGGGCATTTAAAAAGAGGCTTAGCCTTGGTATATGTTGAATGCACCACAGAATTAAATCTGGCTGTTCAGAAGCTGCTTGCATAGGGAGCATGACTGAAATATCTCACCAGTGTTTAGTAAATAGATTTTCAGTGGTTGTGGTCAGTTAAGATACTGCATTAAAAAAACAAGGTGAATGGGATTTCGCTGATGGAAATGAAGCATTGAGAGCCTGGTAGCATTCAAATTAACATTTCATAGTAAGTCCCATTGGGTAGATTGCTCTTGGCACAACCACAGCTTTTGATTAAGGTCTGTGGTGAATGAGGCAGTCTGCTCACTGAGAGAGAGATGAACATGGAGGTACTATTTGCACACAGAGCAGTAGTAGCGGATTACCCATTCTCGTGGCATCTAAATGTTGTGCTAGGAAACAGGATAAAAAGAAACACCAACCTCCGTTTTCTTCACTGTGTTATCCTCAGCTGCTATGATCAGTGGGTGTCCTGTTGGTTAGTGCCACCACTGAAGCAGATCTTAATGAAGGCTTACTTATATGGAAAGATTGGGACTACTTGCAAAGGGGCAAAAAGGACAACTTTTTAAACAGAAATAGTATTGCAGTGTCTGGTGTGAGATGTAATTTAGCTCCGTGCTCTCACTTTCTCTAGGGGTCAGGGTCTATTCTTCATGATGCATTATTCGCTGCCCTCAGAGGCAGGAAAATATGTCAGAGAAACATCTATCCTGACTGTGCTGTATCAAAAGTGATCTGGTCTGATGAGGAATCCTTGGAAGAAACTAAGTGGAAGATTCTTGAATTGTGACTGGTGTTTTTATTCAGAATGTTAACTTTCTGCAGGAAAATTGAGAAATCAAAAAGCAAAGGACCAGTACAAACATTTGGGGAAAAATAGGCAATATCCAACATCTCATTGAAAAGGAGTTAAGAACAGTTAGTATCAGTCATGTTCAGGCATACCTTATCTTTAACTGAAATGTTACGGACAAACACAGCCTACCATTAGGGTGCAGCAAAGGAGTTTCTACTGCTTTTCTCTGCATTTTAATGCTCTTTGAGCAAAACAAGCATGTATAGGCAGTATAAAATATGCAAGAAGCACATTCTCTATTGCTTTCTATAATGCGTCTGCTGTTCTTTACAGCTATGACTAAGTGTTTGCTTTTGATACAGGTGTCAAATAGTTAATTTCAAAGTGCCAGAAGAATGTTCCTGTTTTCACACTTTGGAGAAATTATTAGCCCTTACATCAGAAGTTCTTCTGACATGAATATGGAAATGGGTAATAACAGGAGAGAAAGAAAGAATGGAAAATCATGAATATCAGGTTAAAAACAAGTTTTTCTATCACCCCCCATACTTTAGTGAGATTTATTTCCAGATGCTTCCTTGTCCTCCTCCTCCTCCATCTCTGTATAAGTAGGAAGCAGAAAAGAATAGTGAGCCTCAGCTCTTAGCTTTTTCACTGGAAGTGGCTCTGCTTTCCTCTCAGTTCTGGAAGAAGAAGTTTGGCACAACCTTCTATTATGACTGAATGAGTTGTCCAAGGGTAAAAATGGTATTTTGCAAATAAGGCCTAAATAAACACTGAAATTAATGTCGGCAGGTGGATTAAATATGCACATAGGTGAATGACACCTAAGGAAAGTGAAGTATTCCCTGCTGCTGTTCTTGTATCTTTCATTAGTAATGTAGTAGCTTTTATTTGTTATTAGAGCAAGACTTCAACTGCTCCATTTAAGTACAATTATCATCCACAGGGACTCCAGAGGACATATGTTAATGCAGAGCCTTTGCTAAGGTAGTAAGACATGTCCAGATGTTTTTTGCCTTCAGAAATTAGCAACCAGGGATACAGGAAGAAGAACACTGTCCTTTCTACTTACCGAAGTCTTGTGCTATTTGACCACTGCCAGTGTGCGGAGGCAGTGGGAAAGATAGCTCTTTGCCTCCTGATTTAGAGCTCAGGCACTGTTCTCCTCCCAGAGGCTTACAGTAAGTTTTGCACATAATTTTGCACATTATTTTGCACATTAAGTCCCTCACTGCAGGGCTAAAGTGTTGTCTGAGCAGTCTATAAAAATGAAAAGTGACAGTACGCCTCAGCTGGTGTAAGAAACAACAGCTCCACTAAAAGCTGAGCAGCTACAGCAGCGTGGGTCTGATCAAGTCAAACTCCAGACTTCAAGTTTTTAGCCAGCACAAAAATAGTTCAATATTTGCTGAATGAATTACTCTTGAGCTTTTTCCATCATTTATGGCTAGTATATTAACCCTTGCAGAATCTATCCAGAAGTTAACCCATATTTTTATGATAATAGTATTATTTACTTATGAATGGTTTCCTACTCATTTTACTAACAGTGCCTGTCTTGAATTTCAACACATTTTCTTTTTGTCCCAGTTTCCTCTTTTTCTAACCTGTTTTTATTCTCAAAGTATTCCTTGTGACTTGTTCTCACACTCTTCATTTGGAGGATCATTACATGATGTTTATTTTTCTAAAGAATCTTATTGCAATTGACTTCAAAATTATCTTGACTGCAAATGACCACAACTGTTCTGACATGACCCTTGTGTTCTATGTAATACCTTCATACTTTATGTCAAACTGCTTTTACGTGATTTCTATTAGTGACAGCTTCAAAACTTCCATCCCAGTTGATTCAGAACACTGCAGCAGTGTATTTAATGCATCCAACAAGTTTAGACTTTATATTAATGCTTCTCTGCAAAGCAGAAATTATTCTGAAATTTGCGGTGTGGCCATCACCTCTGTTTGTAGAAATTATCTCAGTTGCACTCAAGTCAGCATTACGGTGACAATTTGCTCCACATCTTAACTCACAAAGTGCTTCATGGAAATCAGAAGGGCAGCATCAGCAATTGTTTTCCTCTATCTGGAGCTGCAGAAAGTCACATTTAATGAAACATCTAGGCCTCCACCAACCTGGGTTAATACAGCATTTAAGACTGCAGACCGCACTGATTTCAGCTGCATTGCTAAAGGTAGGTCACAAAGGTTCCCTCTTCTCCCTGACTTTGGGTGTAACTGATGCCTGAAAACCACTGTTTCTTAAGAGGAAAAGGCAGAGGATTTTTCAAGTTTGTATGTTTTTATTCACTTGTGAAAACAGCACATCACTTTGGTTAAATCTGCACAATTATGCAGCTCTTGTACACTGTTCTTAAATGCCAGTTAGTCCTAGCCCATAATTTACTTGTATGTACACATCATTATCAAGTCCAGAATTTTGAATGTGAAGTTGTTCCCACATTGCAGCAAAAACGTAAATTAAAGCAAAGATGGTGTTATTGTTTCTCCTTCCTATTTCTCCTGGTTTCAGCTAGGACAGAGTTAATTTTCTTCCTAGTAGCTGGCATAGTGCTGTGTTTTGGATTTAGCATGAGAATAATGCTGATAACACACCGATGTTTTCGTTGTTGCTAGCTAGTGCTTAGGCTAGTCAAGGACTTTTTCAGCTTCCCATGCTCTGCCAGGTGCACAAGAAGCTGGGAGGGGGCACAGCCAGGACAGCTGACCCAAACGGACCAAAGGGCTATTCCATACCATACGACGTCATGCTCAGTATATAAACTGGGGGGAGTTGGCCGGGGGGCAGTGATCGCTGCTCGGAGACTGGCTGGGCATCGGTGGGCGGGTGGTGAGTGGTTGCATCACTTGTTTTTCCTGGGTTTTGTTTCTCTCTCTTGCTCTCCTTTTCATTGCAATTTTTATTACTATTATTATTTTATTTCAATTATTAAACTGTTCTTATCTCAAGCCACGAGTTTTCTTACTCTTGCCCTTCCAATTCTCTCCCCCATCCCACCAGGGGCGGGGGGAGGGTGAGCAAGCGGCTGTGTTGGTGCTTGGTGGCGACTGGGGCTAAACCACGACACTATTCTTCTAAGAAATCTCCCTGCTATTTAAGTGGAGTAACTCCTGAATTATCAGCTACGAAAAAAAATCACCATCAACTTCCTTCTTAGAAGAGAACTCAGGGGAATAGGCCCCACGGGAAGTGGGTAAAGCAAGTTCTGAATGTCAGGGCAACTATAAATAATTACTAGTCAGTACAGGGAATGGAAGGATAGTGCTGCAGTGAAAGCTCAAGGCTGTACATTTACCAGTCACCAAATGCACGACAGCAAGCATGTGGTAGGAAACTGATGCCTCTCAGGTTAGTGACTGTGTGCAAGTCCTTTAGGCTGGTACAGCTGCAAAGTGAAAACAGGTAGCTTAGACTGGCCACATGATATATAGTATAGCAGCCTGGGCTCCAGAGTTTGTTTCTTCTACCAACTTTCTGCATTAGTTTACTCCCCCCTTCATCCCCTTTCAACTGTATCAGATTAATAACCTTTTCTGTCAGAGTCCTGAGCTCGGTAGGGAGTGTTAGTGCAACTGCGATACAAGCTATGAACAGCACAGATCCAGGCTTTGTACATTGCATATACACCAACAGTTTAAAGAATATTTTGAATATGGGTTGTTTTAGGGTGAGCATGCCCAAGAATCTAGTCCAGGTTAAAGTCCTCTACACCATTCCAGCTATGCAGGGAAATACACTGGTGGCCAAAGACTTCTGCATTTACTGCAAGTTATATCATTACTCTCAACAGGGACAGGAACTGCCCTCCCACTTCTATGGCACACAGTTTTTCTTTCTGATGCTCAGTACAGCGACTATAAGCTGATCAGAGATTATCCACTTCTGAAGAAATTCTGCAAAAGTGTTAAGTAGTCTGGTGTTGAAGGCACAGTGCTGATAGTCCAGTGACAGCAGTTTTACTTGTCTCAGTCTCAATTTATGCTGTGATTTTGGATACATAATCCCGTTACCAACTCCCGTTTCTTCAGTTCACGTGGCGGCGTCGAACAAGTGCTTTTATTCTGCAAGAGAACTGTATGGGTCCTTGACAGTACGGGAGAAAAATAAGGATCTGAACTTGCAAGTCAATGCCCTCTTACTGGTAGTAACACCAAGCCTCCGCTAAACCCTAGTTAACCAGTAGGTGGCAGAACTTAAATCTTTGTTTTGGTACTGAAGCTAAACTATGAAGTTCAATAAGCATTACCACAATTATATGAATTGAAGACACATTTAAAGAAAGGCATTTAATTAGAACAGTCCTAAGACCAAAAGCAAATTATAGTATATTTATTAAAGTATGCTGACCACAGAATTTCCTTTTGAGGACGCACAATCATCTCATCAAAGAAGAGAAGCAGCAGGCTGTCGCTTATTTAAATAACCAGAACCCACTTTGGCATTTCTAACTGGTCTTCTGTGCTATATTCTCTCTCTTCAGACTTGTACAACTGTTGCACAATGACAATTCTAACAGCTTAAAACAATTGGGTATATATGACTGACGATGAAATCTGAGCATGAACTCCTTTGTGAGCTGCCAAACAAACTTATTTTCCTGTACTCAGGACAAGCTGTAGGCCATAACCTGCAAGCTACCACCTCATCAGTTCCCAAATGCGTTTGCAGATGGCTTCCTGGAGTGAAACACTTTTACTGAGTGGTGAACTCATTTGAAAATATTGATTCATATCATGCTCTGCAGAACATAGTATATGATATACCCTTAGGTGCTGCTTGTGGGGACACAACACTCCAGAGCAAACCTCGTCAGGCGATTTCATTAGACTGCAGATAGCCAGGAAAAGGAGGAGGACACATGCAGATTGTGCTACTAAGGGACACTTCTTTGGGATGACTACTGATTCAAAGGGCAAACAGCTCTCTGTCCTCTAGGCTGACAGCTCTTGTTTATTGTCTCCCCCCTCATCCCAAGCCTAGCCCAGTTTGAGACCGGTTACAGCAATGCTGTGATTGCTGCAACCTCAGCGATCAGCTGAGACTTCATGGAGGATTACCGCAACACAGAAGTCTACTAACTGCTGTATGTTAAGGCTTTGTTAGCTGTAATGAGCTGAAAGCTGCCCCTTGGGAATCCCAAGCATTTGTAACTTCTTGATAGTATCAGGATGAGTGACATACGTTTAGAGGCGTGACAGTGAAGTCAGATAGGGATTAACAGACATGATAAACTCCCTGGACTTCTAGAACACTGCTTGGTGAATATCCTCAAAGAAGACTCTAGAAGGAATCTGAGGTTAGACCAAGCCTCTTGTAAATGGATTTCCCCAGTAAGACAGAAAGGACAAAGGACTGACACACAGTTCCTCATCTGCTGTAAAATAATTTAATGAAAAACCCTAAAAAACAGGAAGTCACAAGCATCGGGACACTCATGACTGCAACATGAAAGGCATTGTTACTCCTGTTTGCGTCCATCTTTGGCACAAGAACTGGAAGTAAATTTCCTTTAACCCTGATTCAGCACAGTGCATGATTGCCCAAGAAAACTGTTGGACGTCCTTGCAATCTGATCTTAAAACCAAGAACACATTTCAGTAAACATCTTCCTTACAAACAATGTATCTAATGTAGTACTCACCTCCTAGCAGTCTTGGGAGAGAGACAAACCCACAAAGTTTTAATCAGCTGCTAAATAAGCCACATTATTGTAAACTCAGCCCCACTGAGAATGACAGCCTCAAATACTCGTGCTGCAATCGCCAGCCTGCAATAACCTTCAGACAGCATTGCCATAAACCCTTGAATGAACCGCCCATTTTCCAATCCTTTCATGGCCTCTGTCTCCTTACATATAACCAGCAGATGCTGCAGCAGTGCTGCCTCTCTTTCTGTAGTAAGAAATCTTCCCTCCCACCCCCCAACCTCGGGAGCTTCCCCTCCACACAGAACAGAAAACACAAACCTTGCAGGGAGAAGTCAGAGCTGACAAATGGATTTGCCATTTCTGTTGCTGACCTGCTAGATCATTAGTCTTTGCTCTTTGCCCAAGAGATTTTAGGTCGATCAGATTTTGCAGCAATTGCTTTGGTATCTAGGTATGAAGGATTTTATTCATGATTCAAAACTCAGTGACGCACATGGGCCTTGGAAGTCTGTTCTGTTAGAAACAGCAACAAAAAAAAATCAATCCTTTTTTTTTAAAGGAAGTGACCCAAAGAGTTATTGCAGGACTTTATCTCACCAAGAGGAACATACTGAAATGCTTTTATTACTAGTAACATATACAAAAATAAAGACGTCTATCCACTAATGAAACATCTAAAACTCTAAGGAAAGCACTAAGAGGCTTTAGAAATTCTCTGGCTTCTCATGCCAGAGTCATCTACTATTGGTGTCCTGAAGAAAACATGGGCCTTCTCCTTCCACTGCCAAACTACAAATATGACTTCATTCTGAAAATACTCAGTCTTGTGAACCTGTCTGACCAAAGGTTTGAAAAGAATATTATGAATGAATGCCTAGTTTCATGTCCAAGTTAATCATATGTTAAAGCAAACCATATGTTCTAAAAACTCATTCAATTCTAAAAAGAGAACTTAGTGCATGTGAATTACTCCACAAGATACTTATGCTGAACAGAAAACAGGCCAACTTGGAGAAGATTTTGAATGATAATTCAAAAGTACTGTATTTTGTAGATCACAGGACATTTAGAGGTATCAAGTCAGGGAATAGTAGGTTTAAGTACAGAGGGGCCCTAGAAGTCTTAACTGTCCCAGTAAAATCAGTAGCAGGTGTGCCAAAGCCAGGATTTCAGTATTTAGTGAAAAATACCCCGTACACAACATACCTTGTTTGCTAGACCCTGAGATCCTACCACTCATTTTCCCTGGTCTGCAAGTTCCAACTGGACAGTGTGTAGGCAGGAGGACCTGCCAGCACAGGTCGGTGTGCAGGAGTCCAACCTGCAAACAACCACGAGAGCCATATTGGGCATTTTCTAGGTTTCATCCTTCTTTCCGAGCGGAGCAAAGCACTTCCATGTTCACTCTTTGCACCAGCTTGCTTATCTGAGACCTGCTCCTCTGCAGCAAAGCCAGTAAGTAGCCCTGTTTGCTCTTAGCCTGAGCTGTCTTCAGGGAAAAACCAAACCATTACTGGTCTTCTCTTCCTCCAGCTCTGACTCTCAGTGGTTAGCAAGTCTCCTAGCCACTCTCCAGGTCTCCAAGACCTTCTCCACACTTGAAAGACACAACTACACTTTTTCTACACAACTCCCATGTAGCTTTAACTCCCCTTTCCTAATTATCTAACCATTTTCCTAGAATTAGATGCTTTTTAATTTACTTTATTCAGGCCCAAACCACATGCTGGTCTATTGTGGGCATGCTGGACACTGACAAACACTCTGTAGCATTCAGCTGTGGTGGTGATGTTAATTAGGTCCTCTAGGGCACCCTGTACTCTGACATTGTTCTTCAACATTGGCGTCACGATATTGATCTTGACCAGTTTATAAGTAACAGGCTGTTTTTGCTGACAGCCAGGCCAGCAAGCTCTCCCCCAGGCCCCCAGAGGCAACCTGAGGTCCCTCTCCTGTCGCACTGCCACGAGGAACAGTCCAGCGCGACAGGTGGTATCCCAACCCACACCCATTCCGCCAACGTTTCCAGGTCCCGGCCTCAGCAACGGGACTCTCAGACCCGCTCTGAAGCCCGAGCCAGCGCACAGGCCAGGAGCATGGTGCGCTCATGGCATCTGCCAAGCCCGCCACGGCCTGCGCCCCGCTGCCGATGCCGCAGTGCCCGTCTCTGCGATGGCTTGGCCCGCAGCGGCAGCCGCGATGCCACCACCCTGCCCACCCTCTGACCTCGGGGGCCAGCCCTCCACACAGAACAGAGCTCCCTCGCCTCGCCCCCCCCGGGCAGAGGCGCCGCCCCAGAAAGGCAGCGGCTCCGTGAGGGACGAGCCCGGGCCAGGCTTCCCTGCCCTTCCCCGGGCAGGAAGGGGAAGCCCAGCCCGCTCCGCGCCCTGGCCGGCCGGCTGCCTGCCCACCCTCCCTTCCCGCCTCCCCGCTCGGACAGCCAGCCGCCATGCGGCCGGCCTTGAGGGCGGCGGGGCGGAGCCGGCCCGCCCCCCGCTTCCCTCCCTCCGCCCGGCGGCCCCTGACGGCCAGCGGCGGCGGTCTGTTCCTNGAGGGGCGCCCCTTGGGGGAGAGCTGAGGGGGGTGCGGGCCCAGGCGGAGGGCGGGGATCGGCGTCAAGGCAGGCCAGGCCAGGCCAGGCCGGCCCGGCGGCGGGACGGGGGATCCTGCCGCCTCCCGGTGGCGGCGGGGCTGGCCGGCGCCGGCCCCCGGGGCCNGGGCGCGTTGGAGCGGCTCGGTGCTGCGGGGGGAAGGCGGCTCTGGCAAAGCAGCCCTGCGGGCGGCTTCGTGACACCGTCTGCGAGCAGCAGCAGGCGGCTGTGCGGCCGCCCCGCCGCGCTACGAGGAGCAGGGAGCCGAGCGGCGGGCCAGGCCCCGGCTGGCTGAAGCCTGGTCTCTCCGAGAGGCGGCTGTGAACCTGCTCACACCAGGTACAGGAGTCAGCTTTTGCAGAGCTGAGAAAGAAGGACAGATTTAGCTAGAGGAGAAGAGCGGGAATGGAGGAGAAGTTGTGCTGCCCTATCCTCATCTAGGCAAAGCTTTTTCATTAATTTTCCTACTGGAACAACTCCAGCCTTGTCTGTTGGTATTTCAGTACTATCTAAATGGTAGAGGATAGTGCACAGTGTACATAGCATGCACACAGCAGCCCTGCTGTGTTGCAAAAAACCCAATAAAACTGCAACACAAGTAGGTAAGATAGAGAAAGGATGGAAGCCTTATTTGGGTACAGTGATGGGTTTTAATAGTTTTGGTTTTTTGTTTTGGTTGACAAAATAATCTGTCTTGCATTCATGGCACAGACAGCAGGTGCATATGCTCTGTTACAATAACAGTCATGGAGCTTGTAACACAGATGCAGACATTTGCCTTGTAGTCTAACCTGGTTGAGGACTGTGGCTGTGGAGATGCCCGATTTCAGAATCTGGATTAGGTATACGTTTGTATTAGTCCCTGTGTATCCGTTCAGTGCATTGCCATGTTTCATAACACCACCACAGTTCCCTCTTATTTTTTAACTGGAGGTTGTACTTTGATATTTGGTTTCCACCTCTAAAGCTAGCATAGGGGTGTGTGGGGGGGAAAGATGCAGAGGTCTGGACTTCAGTATTCTTTAGTATCAGCAGGAAACTTGGTCTAAAACAGAGGATTCTCTCTCCAAACAACTGGAATTGAATTAATCTCTCTGAGCACTCAGTGCTGTTGCTATTGTTCAGACTGGCTCATTATCAATGCACAATACCGAAGTAAAGGAAGACCACCCTAGAGAAATATTAACACTGGAATGTTTATTTAGTATTGCTTTGCTTAAAAGCAATTGTACTCCATCAGAATGTCCTAATAAACTTCTGGGGATTGTTACTTCTTCAAAGAAAGTAAGAAGAATTTAATGTGCGTAGAGTAGGAAGTGCAGCTGACTTTTGTGCCCTCCAGGATCTGTGGTGTGTGTGAGAAGTTATTAAGAAAATTGTCAATACTTCGCTCATCCTGGACTTTGTAAGATAGAGGAAATTCCTGGAGAGGTTTTCAGTGTATGAAGAAGTCTGGTGCCTTAGCGGTGCAGACTATATCGTGCAGACTACTGCTGAAATGAAGACGATAGGGCTTTCAAACTGCATTTTTTTGTCATATCACATATGTTATTTGGCACCTTTCTTTCTCTCTGGTTCCCTTTAGCCAGAGGATAATACATTCCCACTTTGATATTATTCAATGAAGTTTTTATAGTAATGGTGGAAGAGCTGAAACGATAATTGCCGGAAACCACAGAAGAAAAATTATTAATATTTAAATAGTAAGAATAGCAGCAAATCTCTTTTGCTGGTGTTTTCCAACATAGACTGTCACTGTAGGATCTCACCACATAATAGCTGGAAATTTTCTCCCTCCCTGGAGTAATGATCCACTTAAGATCACGGGAAGGATATGAATTGAAGAGTGGTCCCTTTCCTTCTTTTGAAACAGAGAGAAGGTAGAGAGGAGTCTTAATTTCTAGTCTGCTCTTTTTGTGTGAATAGGAGGTAAGAATTTTTCGGGGTTCTTGCCTTCAGCGCTGCCTTAGGGAGAGGTTAGTTCAGAAGACTTTCTCTAGGTATTTGGCACTCCTCGCAGGAATTGGGACATCCCACAATTCTAGGGTCAGGACTCCAGAAGCTTGTGAAAGAGAGTGTTTAGTTTTGGTTGGGTTTTTTTGTTGGTCCCGTCCCCGTTGCCCCAGTCTTTTTGTGGGAAACTGTTCTGGAAAAGCCAGTTGAATTAAAAATGTTTTGTTGCAACTTAATTTGCCTCCCCAGGGAGCTTAGCTAGTAAACTCTGGTAACAGCTAGTTGGAATTGATGAAATCTTATCAGATACACACTTGTTCTGCTTACAGACTGAAGCGATGGGTGTTTGAAAGCTGGATTCATTTAGATGAACTGTTGAATAGCTGCTGAGATTGTAGGCAGCAGTTTTTGTTGTGAAAAAGTTATCTGTCATTATTTCCAGAGCACAAATTCAGGATTTGTCTTGAAATGGCATGAAAAGTTAGGACTTGTTCCCCATGATGCCAGATTTATTTCCCAACAGTAGTAATCCTCTCGTCAGTTTTTCATCCTGGAAGGGCTCTTTCTGCCTGCATGCCTTTGATAGCTCTGAAACAGTTCAGATGGCAAGCTGCATGAAAGGAGTTTTAGGGGTGCAGAGACAGCAGTTTACAGAGCTTGTATAATGGTAATGGCATGAGTAGAGGGCTGATTCACAATACTACCATTTTCTTTCCCCTTCCCATGCACCTCTACAGTGTTCCTTCCCCCCTTCACGTGAGCCTTTGAAACAAACAGACCAATACTGAGATGTCTTTTAATGCTGCCTGCTGAAATTGAAACCAAATTTCAGACCAAACCTTTGTACACACTTACAGCACTCTCTGTATTCCAGGGTGCTTGTAGCTCTGTCTTAACTTATCAGTGGGAACGTGTTTCTGTCTGTTATACTGGATTTTAGTTTTGTTTGTTTTTTTTTTTCACTGACACTGAAAGCTGGTTCTTTGTTAAAAGTGGTCCATGCTGCATATTTGTTAATGAACAGTCTAAGACTGCTAACACAGGAGAAATGAGCAGCAGGTTTGTACAGAGGTAGGAAGTAGGTTAAAGTTCAGAGTTGCTCTTTCAGGGGAGGAAAAAAATTCAAGGCTTCATTTTTCAGTGTTCTGTAGCCTCCAAATAAGCTTCCCTGTATTCTCAGGTATAATACTGCTCATTTTCCTCCAGCAAAAAAGAAAATTAGTCTCTACTTTTCAACTAGGACACTCAGTGGTGAGTCTGCTGACACAGCATTCCTTTAACACTTATGCCTGCTTTATTAGGATCTGAATTTTGTTAACTGTAAGGCTACATTGCGTTCCAGAGGCTGGCTGAGGATACTAGATACGTGTGCTTGCCTGGGTCACCAAAAGCTGGCAACATGTATACAAGAGAGGTGTTTTGACTGTCCCTTAAGCATTAAGTGAACTAACTGTTGAAGTGAGGGAGGAAGTAGCATTTGACTTTCTGGAGGGATGACTTGAGGGAGTATAATATCCACATCTTGGAACTGGGCACGCATCTAAACTTGCAGCTCACTTGGAGCTGGAGTTACTTTAAGACCTAAAGGTTTGATTTCATAAGCTTGATCTCTGAACTAGATCTTCAGTTCCTATATGTGCGATACAGCGCTGCTAACAGAGTGAAATTGTCAGAATGCTTATGACAGCCTGTGAAATATACAGATTATAGGAATACGTACTTAGTAACCTGTGCACTGGAAGTGTAGCATGTTATGGCTCTGAATAAATAAATATTTTAGCATTGCAGTCAAAGTTTTAGGCATCAGGAGAAAGCAGTAAAGTCTGCAATCCAGAGTCCCATTTGTGTTCCAGTGCAGAATTCCTCTTGAGCATTGAAGTTGAAAGGGTCTTCCTGAAACTTTGCTTAGAGTGTGTTTGAAAAAACCTCCTTTACGTATTACTGCATTTTCTTCCAGTGTACAATAATAGTGTAGTTTATACCATCAGAATAGTTGCTTGGTCATCAAATTATTAGTGGACTTCTCTTTAAGGATCTATATGTAACGATGGACTTGTCTGTGTAACGGAGAAACACAAAGATTCTTTCTCAGATCTCTTAACTGTTAGCACTGAAACCTCGTCCCTGACCGCTTACAGCAATGCAGCACTATATATTTCTTACATAGTAGCCTTATCTGTCACAGGTAGAGTAAGTGTTAAATAGTAAGAGCTTCTCTTAATCAAAACAAGAAACCTATGTTTATTGCAACAGTAGTTGTACTCATCTGTGCTGTGTGTTTCCAAAAGTAATTATAGCTAGATACATTATAAAACAGGACTCTGCTTGTTCTAGTAGTGGTGTTGAACTCTGTCCAAATGCTGAGGGCATTTGTGGGGTTTTTTTGGGGTTTTGCCAGGATTTTTTTGTGTGTGTGTTTTTTTGTTGTGTTGTGGGTTTTTTTCCCCAGGGTAACAAAAACATTTTGCTTAGGCAACTTGGATATTTAAACTAAATTTTTTTTCTACCACACAAATATCTGTATTAGGTTTTTTTCTAAACTGACTTGAATTATGGATGGATTTACTTACCAAAGTTTTACTCCTACAGACACCTGACTAACATTGGAGCGGTTGTCTTTCCATATCAAAAATGCAGACTTCTGGCAACATGCTTAACATCGATATTTTCCTTCGGCATACACAGAGCATGCTGCAATTCCAGTAGGACAGAATTTCCTACATGCCGGATCTTTGTTCATGGCTAAGTGATCTATAACTTACATAAACTGAAAGTAGTCATCAACATTTTTAAATAAGGCCCGTTGCTGAGTAGAGTGTGAAACCATGAGAAGAGCTATGTAAGTTGCAGAGACTCGTTTTCTACT
>VYZW01042912.1:221130-244887 GCA_013401315.1 Balaeniceps rex | reverse complement strand
TAGAGGCTAGTTGAATCGAAGTGACAACCAGATAGGTGGAGGTGTATCAGCCAAGGATCTGGGAGGAAACTTAATTTGAAGGGAATGTGTTAAATCTTCAGATGCTCTCAATTTACTTCTGTTGTCCCAAGAGCATAGAGGTCATGTATCAACAAGTCAGCAGGTTCCTCAGTACCCCAGCTGGACAAGGATAGCAAAGCTGTGTTTGCAGTTGCTTAAATGTGGATCGACGTGACTTGAGTGAGTCAGAGCAATGTGGGAGTAAAGCAGAACATGAAAACTGAAGCAGAGGAGTTTGCAGGCTTTGTAAAGCTGTTCTCTTCTGGCTAGAGCAGCGTCTTTGGCTATTGCCTGGGTTCCTCCTTGCTCTCACGACGAGATTTTTCTCCTCTCTTGTTCTGACTCCCCAGTAATTAGAGCACCAATGTGACTGTGTTCAGTTCTGTTTTCAGATAATTAGAGCTGGGGCCATATAGCAAAATACATAGTATTCTGTCTTAGGTTTTGCTCAGGGGCTTTTGCCAGGACATCACTGGTCTGTCATTGTAAACCGGACATCCTTTTCATTGCTGCTGTTTAGTGGGGTGTGACAGAGACGTTGGCTGATGAGGAGTAATTACGTGATGTGTGCTGGCTTGATCTGAAGTTAGACTAGCCATCTGTCTGCTATGCATGGTTTAGGAGTAATGAGGAGTGTTGTTTAAGAACAGGAATGGCCTTGTTCTCTGGACAGTTAACGTGCTGGGTTATAAGACCATTTAAAATGCAGAACTTGGGAGAAAAGGGAGGGAGAAGGAGGGTAAATGAACTGAATCGCATTACTGGAATTTGCTGTTAAAAAGAATTTATTATGTGCGTTCAGCAACTGAAAGCTAAAGCTCAATAATTGTACTTAATTTTACTTTTGCCAAATGGAATATGTGCCCTTTGGATTCTGTATGCTTTCATCAGATTACAGCAATGAAGTAAAAGCTCAGTCACACTGTGCCTTGTGCATTGTACTGGGCTGTTGATAAAAGATAATCTTAAATAGGCTGCTTATCTGCAAATAGTAGAGTTTAGTTATTTTACATTGAGGTGCTTGATACAATGGCTAAGAATCCTGCACAACTTCCTAACTCCTTATTGACTATAATTATTTAACAACCCTGGTAGTCTTCAAAGAGGTCTTTTCTTTTTAATGAATCAGTATTTTTGTGCTTAAATTGGGTGCTGCCAATGTTCCCCCCTAAATCCTTTAAAGTGCATTTCAGGACCCAGCAAAATTTTGTCATGTTTAAAAAAAAAAAAATAATTCTCTCCAGCAGCTGCTTTTTGTGCAGCAAGGTGTTGGTGGTTTGCTTATGTTTCCACTTCAGTTAAAGAATCAAACAGAAAAAGGTATGTTTGTGCATGTTGTTGCTTGACTCACGATATGAGCCAGAACACAAGTTTGCAGAAATTTGATGAGAAGCACTAAAGAAAGAACACTCTTCTGTAATAGTGTTTATGTAAAACTCCTGTGGTCTGGTAGTTGCTGTAACTGTTGGTTTCCCTGCATAGGTTTATTTTTCACTGGACAGTTTTTATTTCAGCGTTTACAGAGACTCTTGTGGCAAATGTTCATCTTATCTCAAGCTACCAACTGCATTTTGCTTCAAGTTCAGTACTGACCTTGTTGAATAAATATCTGGCTTATTGCCCTGCCTTCCTCCCTAATCTGACCGCTGTATCCTGTGCTTTTGGATTTGGAGTAGTGTCTGGCTGGCTCAGCAGAGATTTCCCAGGTGCTCACAGAATTAATCTTGCCTTCTTTTCATGTTTCCACTATATGCTATTCAAAGGCCTCAAAAGCTTCAGCTATCAAGGATTTTAGTGTCATGAAAGTACTGAGTTCATCTGAGATTGCCTTTGAATTGCTAGACACCAGCACTGCTTTCAGTTTAAGTTTTGCTAAACTGCAAAAATCTATTCAGTGGCAGTTATAAATGTCTGTAAATACATGGGCAGGCAGGAACAGTTCAGGCATGACTGATGTCAGTGCTTGACTTTTTTTTTTAGATTTGATTATTTTAACTCTTCATTATGTGGGATGATAGCATTGCATTTTCCAGGCAATGCTTTGTGCAATATGCAACGAGACTTTGTTCAGGTGGCCCCAGTCACGTTGTGCCTGGTCTGAGTTACTATCATGATTCTTCTGAGGTATTACTGTGCAACTTTGGTGTTATATTAATTACTTCTGAGGTTCTTGGAAAATCTTTCAGGCAAATGAAGTGGTGTTGCAGCATGACTTCTGCTGTTATTTGTGGTGAAAGTAATGTTTTGTACTTGTCGTGGTGTGTGTATACCCTTCTGCATCTTATCATTCTGCCTTGTGTGGGCGAAATGATAATTACAGCATCTCCGGAAACCAAAATGCTGAATTTAAGAATGAATAAAAAAGCCCTTAATTGTAAGAACGTGTTAGAGCAAAGCTTTGCTTAACGTAAGTTTTGCTTTGTTTAGAGATCAGAAAATGATTATACAATGAGACACAGAGCAAAGAGCTGAAAGAATATGTAAAGGCTTGTGGGAAGGTGTCGTGAGCAAGGGGGGATTCTTATAGATGTCCTTGTATTTTAGCTGTGTTTTGTGTTGGTTCTGCTACTTGTGCATAAGTACCTGAACAGGGTCTGGGGTTTGTCTGATAACCTACACCAAACTTCCTAATTACATTTTAAATTCATGTAATTAAACTTGTGTAGTTTAAAGTTACACTGGAAAATTATGGCCAGAAATACCTAATTTGTAGGTCGAAGTTTGACTAAGGTTGGAGAATTGGTAGATATGCATGTCTTGTAAGACACAGTGGAGCATCAGACTTGACACACTTGGAGGCAGTTATCCACATACTCTTTAAATGTTATTTCATACCTGATTCCATACTTTCTTTCTTCCTTTATTGAAGATGCACTGCTTTTTCTGCCTGAGAAATTGTCTGTGGAACTTTGGTGTCTAGAAACAGTTTTGTATTGAAAGCTTAGCTTGGAAATAATCAAAAATGTCTTGAAATGGAGACATAGCTTAAACTTATCCTTCCTTGTGTGCTTAGCAGTACAGATTATATTGCATGGATCCAGGTATAATATAGAAGGAAGGGTGTTTGTAGTTATTCTTACATATTCATATATTTGTCCTACTATAGTATTAATGATGCCTTGGTAGTGGGAGGTAAGGTGAAGAAGTTTGATTGCTGGCCTTGTATGTGACTCTGCTTGGGTCGCCTACCTGCCTCTTGGTACAAACCACTTTGGTTTTTTAATTACTTTTCACAGTTGCTTCTGTGAATCTGTCGTAAGAAGAAATGCTTACTGAAAAGCTGATGGTGTGATAGCTGAAGCATATTACCTGAAGAAGTTTTTCCTCTGTGTTTTTTTTCACCAGACACCTGCTAGTTTCATTTGAAGCTTTCTC
Organism: Balaeniceps rex; assembly: GCA_013401315.1. Lineage (NCBI taxonomy): Eukaryota > Metazoa > Chordata > Aves > Pelecaniformes > Balaenicipitidae > Balaeniceps > Balaeniceps rex. Next base: position 241,452 of record VYZW01042912.1, on the reverse strand, counting down.
TTTACCGTGTTGGAGAGCTGGTGAATAATGACTCCCTGTTCACCTTTACCGTACTGTTTGTGACACTATAGGCTCTTAATGTATTTCTTCTTGCCTATCTGCCGTCCATGCTGTTAAGTCCAATCTACAAGTGTTCCTCGTACACAAGCCATTTCACAAGCCTGCTCGTCCTTTTCCACTCTCTGCCTTTTCCAGCTCCATTGCTGTAGCTGGTGAGATGGGGCAAAGAGCAGAACAGCTCACATCTCAAACCAGGTAACGTGGGGGAACGATGCTGCCTTTGTCAGCAGGTGGTACAGGCTTAGGAGCTTTAAGGCTGGGCACAAGCTAATGATGTACAAATCAACTGAAGCATGAAAAAAAGGTCATATTTTGCATCAGTGTCCTGTGTGTGGTGAGTTTTCTGGTTATGCTGTGTTTTTTTTTTCCTGTTTAAGATGGGAAGTTATGAAAATGAGTATTTGTCTTGTAGAGCAGTTCTTATGAACACCAGAAGGTGGCATAACTGATTTTCCTAAAAGTGTGTTGATTGCAAGGAACACATAGGATGCTGCTAAGCTTATTCTAAAGCTGTTGGTCAAATTTTGATCTAAGGAAAGTTGAATCAGTTTAGCCCTTAAATATTTAAGGGAGCTATTTAAAGTTATACTCATTCTGCTCTTTTTGAAAATGTGAAAACTCTGGTGGGATTCGTGGTGGCTTTTATATCTGAAGTTTTTGAAGTTGGAAGTAGTTTAACTGAAGTGCAGGATGAAAAGAAGGGGTTGTCCATCATGTGTGCAGTGGAATTCTTTCCTGAGCTGTTTTACAGGATCCCAGTTTCCTGTGAACACATTGTTTAGATATTTTGCTTTACCAATTTGCAAAATGAGACCAATTCCTGCCTGTTTGAAGCTCTTCAGGTTAGCTGGTGCTGTGCAAGAATAGCTTATTAATATGGTAACTTATAATTTGTAGTTTTGTGCTGTAGCAACTCTAACCACATGCAAATTTGTAGGTGTACCGATGTTACGTGTTAGAAGCAGTAAGTGGAAAGAGTGTGCAAAAAAGACCAATAAGCATTTAAATGAAAATCTGTTTTCAGCATAGCATGTATTTCGTTCTGGCAAACTGGAAACTTAGTCTTTGCGCAGTGTTGCCATGCATTTAATGACAAGCTGATGTAATAAGGCATTAGATACCATCTCACGTGATGCTTTTCTGTGTTAGAGAAGCTTATCTCTGGGGCAGTCATCTCCACTATGGTGTGGATCAAAAAGTACTTAAATATACCTTAAAAGTAGGTATTGTTTCCATTCAAAGATCCAGGGGGACTTCACAGAGTGAGTGTATTGGGCGTAATTGCCAAGGTGTTGGTGCAGGGGTGCCCTGTGTGGGCTGAGGCTGTGACTGCCCTGTGCTAGACACAGCTGGCGTTGATTTTGCATTAAAAACTCTTTTTGTCTGAATAGTTCAATGAATTGGTGTAGGACAGAACCAAAACTTTTGAAGTATTGAGATAGATGGAATTTTTTTTTCTTTCCTTCAGCTCCCTCTGGCAGGCAAACACCTGAATTACAACTGGTTTATTTTAAACTCTTATTTCAGAGAAGGGCTTGTCCCAACCACAGTTGTTTGGTGTTGTATACGTATGCATCAGAAAGAGATTTTCAGCTGTAGGCAAGTAGATGACTGCAGCTGCAGAAGGTGCAAAAATACAAGTATTTTTTGTTTAGCTGACTTTTTGTGGTCTTTTTGTGCATCACAGCTGTGCAATGCCATTTCACCCCGAGGACCTCTACACCATGCTCATCTATTGATGTGTATTTTTTTTTCTATAATGCAGTCTCTCCTGAGCTGTGATTCACTAGAGCAGCCCACCTGAGAGCGATGGGACTGTTTTGCTTAGAAGTCTAGCGTTATTTGCAGAATTGTTAGACCCCTTTTTTTTTTTTTCTGACCGAACTGCTGCGAGGGAGGGAAGTGGTGCAGCTCTGCTGTCCGTAGCTGTGACCTGGGCTGAGCCCTTCCACCCACCTCTGTGCAGTCCTCTCCTTCTCAGAGCTTCGCTGATTTTTTTTTTCAGTTCTGCGTTTCCAAAGGACGGTTTGCCAGGATGAAGTGATACAGTCACGTGTACAACACTGTAAAGATGTAGAAAGCTGCCTAGAGTGTATGGTAGTGCTGGTAAAATGGCTCAGCAGTGGGACCTGTAAAACCCACTACATGGACATTTCTGAAAGCACTGAACCTCAGTTTTCATTAGGAGCCAGGTGTTTGAAGGTCACCATGGCAGTCCTCTGTGTTATACAGTAGTCCTGAAAATTTTATGAAATAAAGGTTTATAATCAGGAGACTTTAAATTATTTGGTTTAAATATTTCATAGTTTCTAAAAATCCAAATAAGATTAGCATTCTTCTGTGGGTCTTTCTAAAAACAGCTTGTGCTTAGACTTTTCTCGCTGTGTACAGTTATTTTATGCAAAGCAGTATGTTGTGATTTGATCCTAAATTATCCGGATAGTTACATTGTCACTAAATAGGGATGTTGTAACTGCAAAGTTGTTCCAGTCTGCTAAGTGAATATCTTAAATCTGTCACTTTAAATCTGCTTTTGGAAATGAATTCATAGCTTGCATGTTTGCCCACCATAAAAAAACTTGAATGAAATAAATAACTCGCATTTTTTGAAACTTTGCCTAGGAAACGTACAGTTTTCTTAAATTTATATTCTCATAGATGCTAGAGAAGAAAGCAGTTTGTAATTTTCTTTCTATAATTTAATTATTACGCAGGAATTTTGACATTTGGCAAAGTAGAAATAGAATATAACAATGTGTTTCAGAGAAATGGAACTGTTTAATATGAAGTGTCATTTTTGTGACCATTCTTTTTTTATCTTCTGGAAAAATCTAAATGTAAACAAGGTATACATTTTGAAAGTCTCTCTTTTTTTTATTTAATAACCACTAAGATTGTGCTAATTCTGTGGCATGAACGTGCTTATTGGTTGTACATCCTCCCTACACCCTTGTTCAGCTGAATGTTAAGGGCTGTGCCTTTTGGGTCCGTTGTATAACAACACTCAACAGTGGGAATTTACAGAAAACCTCTTTTTGCTAAAGATGAATAGGTCTCTTCTGAAGAGGTAGTATCCAGCTCTGCAGAAATCTTGCAATTATGCAATTAAAGCTGTTCTATGCACTTAGGACTGCCAGGATGGTTACAGATACCACTGAGGTGTAAATCTTCCTTGAGCTGCAAACATACATCTTCAGTGTCTTTGCTCCTGGCCTCCTCTCAAGTGAAAGAACCTGTGAAAACTACCCATTTTTGTCAATTTTCACTGCTGCTGTTGGGAATGGAAAACCATTAAAGCAAGAGACCTGGTTACTCGGTTTTGCTTTCCTTTTGGGAACAGGTAGTGTGGAGGTTTCTCAGCAGCTTGATTGGCTGAGGAGGATCCTGAGCCAACAACCTAGGGAGTCCCCCATGGTGTCTTTTGGGAAGGAGTCTGTGGACTACACCAGCTCCTCAACGGGAGGAGTTGATTCCTGATTGCTTCTGGCTTATAGGCAAAAAAAAAAATTGAAGACATTTAGAGTATGGGGGTTTAGTGCAAGACTCCCGTTGTCCCATGTGGCCAATTCAGCTGTTCCAGCTTCGGTACTAATTCCACCTGTTCTCATGGCATTTAGCTGGAGTGATCTGCAGACTTGAGACTCCTTTTCTAGTGTAGGGAAATTGTACTTTTTTTTTTACACTGAATAGGGGAAATACTAATATTAGTGATAAATTCGAAACTGAACTTTTTGCTGTGTAAGGCTTTCACATGCCTTTGTGTGTAAAGGCAAGCTGAACTTCAAGTTCAAGTTGCTATTTCATAAAAAGTTGTATCTAACATACTTAAGACTAGCTGATGGCAAATAATTAAATTGATTGAATCCATGCAAGTGGTGTATTTTTTGTGACTCCTTAAAGGAATCCAGCCAGCGGCAGTGCAGTGACCCTGCTGCATGGTGCAGCAGCTTCAAGTCTTCTCCTAGAAGACACATTCCCGCTGTTTGTTGGCTCCCAGGTTGCACACAGTGATTTCTGACAACCAGGACTTGAAGCATCAGTATCTTTTTTGAAATGTTTTCAATCTCGTTCTCCGTCAGTCTTCCCCAAGAGACTCTGGCCTTCAGATAAAGACATCAGACTGCCCACATTGGAAACTTTGTGGATTGTGGGTTAGCAGACTGGATCCATCAGAGGTGACAAAACAGTGGAAGTTCCTGTGCTCAGAAAAAGTTAGTCTTTTTGTCTTTTAAAGAAGTTGAGTCATTACAGAAACACACAATAAGAGCAGCGATCGATGTGCTTTAGTCTTGCCTCCCCATGCCTCTTCTTTTCAGTAGGGACTGCTTTGCATTGCTGTGCAGGACCACAAAAACTGACCCCAGTGGATAAAGACAGTAAGGTTTATGGAATGCAAGATGACTAACAGATTCCATGTAAATAATGGAAGAATGAAAGAAAAAGTCTACAGACTTTTATTTTAAGAATATTTTCAAAATACTTTAATCAACACATGACTAATGTAATTTGCAGTTTGCTGTCTGTGGTGCAGGAAACGCTGAAGTTGTTAGTGGCTGGTGCTCAATCCTAGCTTCCTTTTAATTACTAAATTGTTTAATATATTTGCATCATATGAGTCAGATGTGTAAATGTGTTTAGGCATACTTTACTAAAATAAATTGTGCAGCCAACAGACCATAACAGCTGTGAAGAAGTTGTTTAGAAATAAATTCTTTGTAGTTCAGTTTGACCTAATAAAGATAACTGTTGCTTCAGACCAATTATTTTCAGCAGGGTCAGTCTGGCTGCTGTGACTGTGCATTCAGATTTCTGTGGTGATTTATTAAATATAATCACCTGGGGAAGATGAGCACAGTTCTCCTGAATAAATCTGTGTTAGTTCAAAAGCATTTCTTCTTAGTATGTTGTCAGCAGAGTACATGGGCTTAGATCAAAAGTTGGAAACCTTCATTAACTCACTTTGGTTTTACCTCCTACTAGGTGTTTTAAGACCTTATTTTACCTAATGCCTTTTATGTAAGACTAGATTGCCCAAGCGAAGCTGAATTTTTATTTTTTTTCTGTATTATAACCTGTAGCTTGTCATTAAGTTAACAGTGCATCTTGACTCTTGGAAGTGATTTCTGGCTAGAAATCTTACCTCAATTTTAGAGCAAAGCGCTCTTCAAGAATACACACAAGAAAATGCAGGGCATCCATATGTGACATAAAATTAAAAATGACTTTCATGGCCAGAAACACACACTTAGGAATAGATTTGAGATATTTCTGAGTCTCTGTGTAGTTACAAAATATATGTGAAACTGAATTTAATCTTTTAATAAATTAACCCTTCTAAATATTAGAAATGTGAGTACTACAGGGATTAGGTTTGTTCATTTCTTGGGTGTCCCCCTTCTCCTGCAAGTTTCTGGGAATCTGACTTAAAAAAACCATAGCGTAAATCTTAAATTGATTTTAAAAATCTGATTGTGACCTGATAGGAAATGGTGTGGGTTTTTTTTTTAACTGTTTACTGTTGCTGAATAATTTCATAAATTTCATACTTAGGCTATCAAGATATTTTTCTCATTAATGAATGATACCTGCAAGGACCAGGGTTGTGGGTTTTTGAAGAATGTATGTAATAGAGAAACTGATTACTCAACATGATTACTTCTCAGCCAGCCAGCTGCTACTACGTCTTTCATTTGTGCAAGAACATACGTTTTGGTAGTCTGAAAATCATGCGAGAACTCGAATCTTTCCTAACTGAGGCATCTGGGAGGGAAGGGGAAGTGGCCGTGTTAGATGCAGGGTAATATATATTTGTCATGACATCTCTCTCTTTCTCTCTCTCTCTCTCTCTCTCTCACATATATATTAAAAAAAGTATGTGTATATATACACATAGAGTGCATATATATAGTGCATATATATATACAGAAGCTATATATATGAACACATACATATATAGTATGCATATGTATATTTAGGTATAAAAATAATTTTCACTGAAATGATGCATACTAAAATGTTACTGCAGCAATTTCCTCATTTATACAGGAAAAAAATGCTGAGTGGGTGGATGGCAAACTGCAGTACTTCTTGTTAAACATGTGGTACATGCCCTGACTGCTTAACTTAATATTTAAAGATTCGGGGATTTTTTTTTTTTTCCTGTTTTAGAAATAGCCCTACACATATTGCTGTAGAGACAGGGAGCTGTACCGCTTACAGCATTTTGACAGCAGGAGGGGTTGGCTACAAACCTACTTTATCTCACTGCTTTGTACTTTACAATTTATGATTATTCCTCGTTCCTTGAGCAGTCAGCCCAATTTAAAAGAATTAAATATATTTGATAACAACTATTTTGTAAGCATCTCTGTTTCATTTATGAGGCTGTGTGCATCTTGATGTCTACAGTGCTATTGCTCCCAAAAGATGCTGTAATGTATATCTGGTGTCTGAGGGCTTCCCCCCCGGCCCAGTTATTAAAAAAAAAAAAAAAGTCTTTGAGACAATGTAGTGGATAGTAAGTCTAAGTACACGTGTAATTCTCAGAACTGTCTTCAGCTATTTTAAAGCTTATTTCAGCACAAGAAGGACATGGACCTGTTGGAGCGGGTCCAGAGGAGGCCACAAAAATGATCCGAGGGCTGGAGCCCCTCTGCTACGAGGACAGGCTGAGAGAGTTGGGGCTGTTCAGCCTGGAGAAGAGAAGGCTGCGGGGAGACCTTAGTGCGGCCTTTCAGTACTTAAAGGGGGCCTATAGGAAAGATGGGGACAGGCTTTTTATCAAGGTGCCTGTTGTGACAGGACAAGGGGTAATGGTTTTAAACTAAAGGAGGGTAAACTTAGGCTGGATATAAGGAAGAAATTTTTTACAATGAGGGTGGTGAAGCACTGGAACAGGTTGCCCAGAGAGGTGGTAGATGCTCCATCCCTGGAAACATTCAAGGTCAGGTTGGTCGGGGCTCTGAGCAACCTGATCTGGTTAAAGATGTCCCTGCTCACTGCAGGGGGGTTGGACTAGATGACCTCTAAAGGTCCCTTCCAACCCAAAGCATTCTATGATTATTTCTTAATTTACTTAAAAAAATTTAATTGAAAGAGTTTGTATTTGTTAGATCTCTGAGGTTTCTAGAAAAGCTGTAGTTTCAATAAAACTATTGTCAAGTGTGTATTGCCAATTTTTTTCTGTACTTCAATATTTGGGGAAAATTAAAGCGTTGCTGTGAAGGGATTGCAGGCACAACTGCGCTGGCTTTGTTCAGGTTCCTCTTTAGGCAGATACTTGCTTTCCCTTCATATGAATTTTGGTATGAATATTTTCATGATATATGGTCAAAGTAATTGTATTAATTAACTGACTCATATATAGGGCAGTACTGTCAACACCATCTTTTAATTATTCTCTTCCAGTATTTGGAACAGCTGCAGTTTAATAGATTGAAAAGCCAGAGGTAGAGGCATGAGGAGCATCCATGTGAAGAGCTGAATAAGGAAGACAGTTAAACTATCGCACTGTCAGGTTTTTTTTGGATCCTGAAGAGAAATGTTATGCATCCTTATTTGCTCCTATTCAGTTTCTAGGCTTGTGCCTTTAGAGCTATATTTAAAATGCTGTAATGATTTGATGTTGAAATGATTATTGCATTTGAGCTCTGTGGCTTTGATGTGAATATTTTACTGGATTTTGGGGGTTGTTTTGATTTATTCTCTACCAAAATGGTCAGTGGGCTGGTAGTTAAGATTTGCAAAAGACCAGAGCAATTCCATCCAATGTGAAACTGAGTTTCTGCCTTCAGTTTGGAGCGAGCTGTGTTAGCACTAATATCATATAATAGAGGTTTCATGATATAATAACATATATCTGTTTTAAAATGGAAACATGGCTTTGAATCAGGGAATTTTTAGAACATAGGTGTTGGGGAAAAAAATCTCAAAAGTCTGGAGATGTTTACTGGTTTTACCACCACCATTTTAACCTATTTTTGTGTGTTGGCATCTTTTCTTATATGAACCAGCATCTATCAGTAGAAAAATAATGTTAGAAAACACAATGTTTGTGACACAAATATTTAGACCATTCTGTTTACATTTCTAGAAGAAAATGGGAGTTGTAAATCACTGTAACTTTGAACATTTTTCTTTCTGTAAGGCTAAAATAATCCTGGGGTTCTGGAAGTGCAGAAGACTTTTCAGGTCACGCTAGAGAGGGTTTGCAAGACTTGAGAGAGTTTCCATATAGCATAACCCTATTTCCACCTAGTGCTTTTGGTTCCTCTGATACTTAGTAGATGAATAAAAAGAGGGAGGTAAGCAGCCCGTTAGAGCGGAACAGCAAATCTTTTAACCGCAGCAAATCATTTGACTGAGCAAATATTTTTTTGGCTTTGTTTTTAACAGTTTAAGGGCTGAAAAAAGAAGTTAAATTCAATCTGTGCAAACTGACGAAAATCCAGCTGCAAGTCTAGAAGTTAACTTCTACTCTGCTTAAGTTTTCCTACAAAAATTCATGTGGCATTTCAAGGCTAAGAATAAATATTTTCAGACTAGTATAGTCTGAATATATGTTGCCACTGGGCTCATACATTTTCTGCCTGTGACTTTTTCTTCTTTGAACAACCATGAGGGGAAGTCTTATGGGAAATGCAGAAGTGGTTTAAAAGTTTTGTTGGAAGTATAAATGCCCCAGAAATGTAAGCGTACTGGGCCGTAAGAGGAGAACTTGTATTTTATAATGCAGGTAAAAGGCAGCAAAGGCATACGTATTGACAGTCGGTACATACAGAACGACGTGGTGGTCAAGTTGTACAAAGGAAAGAAGAGGATATCACAAGAAAAAGGAATAGAATCACAAGGGAAGCGGTTTCAGCTGCGTTCCTACCCTGAAGATCGGGGAAAGCTTGCAGAGGAGAAGGTGCTGGGGTCAGCATGCTTGCAAGGGGGGTTCTGTGCCTGGTTGGTTCATGTGCTTGCAGAGAGGACGGTGCTGCGTGCCTGCTCCCCTCATTTGGGGCCAATTCTTGCTTGTTGGTCAATAATGAAGAAGGATTTGGGGTGGGGGGCCGGAGGAAGAGCGATGAGAAAAGCCTTGCTCCTTTAAGCACTCCTCTGTGTACCTGCTTTTTGTGGGATCAGAGCCGCGCTGCTGCACAGCCTCAATCAATAGCTTCTGGCCTTGCTAACAGCTCGTGTCTGTAAAATGGCAGCTTGGGATCTTGCCTTTGGTCTTTCTTTTCTTTTTTTCTTCTTATGCCACCTCTTCAGTTCCTTTACGGAGGAGTTTTCTGCCGAAGTGCTTGATACCCTGTTGGTTATTTTGCTGTCGGTCTGCTCAGCACAGCTTTGGAAATACTAGCGTGGAAATGATTGCTTAAAACCCAAAGACTTCCTCCTTCTCATCTTTTGTATACAGAATAAAAGATATGTAAGAGACTCAGATAATAAATAGAATATAATTTTAAGCAAGTTATAAACGGTAGATACTTTTAATCTTGAACGTGCACTTGCTTGTGAGAAAAATACAGAAAAAAAGCACCTTGAATGGTCCCAAGAAGCTGTTTAATCTGTGCAGTTATCATGGGTATTCAGCATTTAAGAGTTTTAAACTTAAAGAAAAGCAGATCTCCACTTTGTGTTTTCATAGCACTTGTCTAGGAATAGCTTTCCTCGGCAAGTAGGATTCCGCGCAGAGCTGTAATGCTGCTTTTGACCTTCAGTACCAGTAATTTGGGGACGAGTGGCAAAGCAATGTAATGGGAGAACAGAAAATGTAGGATATTCAGTGGGCGCAAAGCACTCCAGGAGATCAGGTTATTTTTTCCATATTTTTAAATGTGTAACTAAACTGTTATTTTGAAGTCTTAATTAAAATAACAGAACAATATACTGTGATTTTTCTGTTGTCAGGAATAGTTTTTGTAAAGCATAGAATACATTTAGGTAATCTTTTCCCTGGGAATATGCAACCAATTTGTGACTGTCAGGAAGAAAATGGTATTTGATTTATTTTCTTCTCCCTATGTGCAGATAGGTGATTCATTTCTCACGTGGTTGGTCTTTTGTAAGTGAAAAGCATTTGCCTATTTTTAGAGTACCTGGCACTGCTACTTCCTTCAATTCCATGTTTTGTACATTGGCTCTTTGATCCAAGTAGTGTGTGCTGGACATTAGGAGGAGATGAATTTGGGCAGTGTTTGGGATTCATACACTTTAAAAAAAAAAAAGTGTTAAGTTTACTGCTACTGGTTTTTCTGTAAAGGTTTTAATTAGGTTGCTTGTAAATGAAATGAAAAATAAATGGGAACAGAAGCACCCAAGGGAGAGTAGGTATTTGAGCACTACTGCTGCCCTCTATGCTGAATGATCTTGTTGGGGTCAGAAGTGGGAAGTAACTCCGCTTTCTGGATGTGCATTGATTGATTTAGATACCAGTCTGTGCTTGGGAATGACGGCGTGGCTTGAGTTGGCTTTTATTTTACTGGTCAAAAGGGTATTTCAAGAGTTACTTGTGAAAAAGTGGCCCACTGATTGTCCTTAGCCTCATTCTTTTATATTGGTAAAGCTGCTGTTAATGTGTAATCAGCTCCTTGGGGCTGGCAGGGAAGGGGGATACAGACTTTACCAGCAGTTACCAGTTGGTTGCACTGGCTGTGCGCTCAACGCGAGGAAGGGAGTGACAGCATTTGCTTGTTGCCTTTTAAGACGGCTTCTGTATGATGGCAAATGCAAAATCGAAATTGAGTGTATGAATTCAAAATTGTGATCTTTTTCTTTGTGGTTCTAATAGCTGCTATCTAACATCTCTTTCAACTTAACTTTTAGGCCTTCGGTGCAGAGAAGGCATGATCTAGTAGCCTGTTACGTGTACGTATGAGACTGTTGCACACAATATTTACAGTGCGTGCAGACAAGCATGGCTGTTGGCATGTAAATGCATGAGTTCTTTTGCTAAAAGTAAGACTTCTTTATGCTAAAACTGCATACTTGCTCTCTGCAGGGCTAGTGTTTCTTAATATTTATAGCATATAAACACTTGTCCCACACAGCAAATGTCTGTTCAGCATTCAAGTAGCAGTTTCTGTGAAATTTGTTGCCTTTGTTAGTGCTGCTCATGTGTAATTTAGAACTTCTTCAAAGAAGTGGGAGAGTGCTCCTCAGATGTTTGTCAAATAGGTGCATCTGGTTTTGAATTAGCCCTTGGCTCTGAGCATCCTCGGTTATTTTAGTTCCTTGCCTGTGGTTACGGTAACAGCTTTAAATGCCCAAAACTATTTTGGGCAAACACTTTCAGTAATAATGATCAGAAGCAGCAATTATTCCCTGGTGATTTAATCCCAAAAATAAACTTAACAATGTAGGTTTCACAATTATGAAAAACCTATCAGAGTGTTGTTAAATGTTATTAAAACACTTAAATTTACAGAAATTCTGCTCCTGGTTCTATTCTTGATTCCTGAGGAGCGTGACAGGGTGTTGGCTTTTTTGTGATAGGATTAAGCTGTCCTGATGAACAGAAAAATTGTCATGCTGTACAAAGACTATTCTGAAATCTGTACAATAAACATCTTAAACAGTGTTGTTCTGGTCTACTGTGATAATACAGTTTTAAAAGAAGCGATACGTTTTTTCTTGTAGGGGAGTCAATATAGTTGAAGCTCTACCTTATTTTCCCTAGAAACCTGCTCTGCTTATGCACAATATGCTATTAAATTCTCCATTACCTTTTTAATAGCTTGCCTTCTAACTCCCCACTGTCATCACCCCTGGGAGGTCACCGGGCAGAGCACAGAGTTGCAGAGTGGTCCCTGATGGACACCTGCGTGACCGTCTGCTTCGTCAGTTCTTCAGGCTATTTGTGAGCTGCTGGGGGGGGCGTTCAGAATTAGATTGTTGATAGCGTCCCTACAAGGACTGCTATTAACAGCGTGCTACTCTCTGCTTCTCTACTGCAGAAGACAGAGTGATATTTGTGTTCCCATAGCATGTTGTAAAATGCATGAGATTTTGCTCATCCTCCTTGGAAATGAGAATAGGAAAATGAGAGCATCCTGAACCAGAAGCTATTAGAAGAGCATGCAGAAACCTGCAGCGATTTGTGCTTTATTTTGCCTTCCTAGCTATGGATTAGAAGGACTGATTTTTGCAATGGGCTTTTTCCATAATGGCATTCTTGTATTGTTTGGTCAGAGCTTGCACAGGAGGAAAACAGGCTGCTGAATTAAGTCACTGATCTCTATTAGCCGTGGCCTAAGGCTATGCTGAGATTTATATCCCATTTGTATTGTTGCAGCTCAAAAGAAGAATGTTCAGAGGATGACAAGTGTATTCTGAGTAGGTATGTTGTTTCATTTTCATATGAAACCCATTTTTTTTTCTGCTTCCATTGGTCAGAAATGAGGTTAATAGGAAGAGAATATAGTACAGTGCTGCAGTGTCCCTGTTAAGGTAGAACAATAGCATCAGAAACAGTTCTTTAAATATTAGCAGCTTTTATTAAATAAAGCTGCATTGTGCTGGTGTGCACAGTGCAGTCTTTTTTTTTTTTTTAAACATATACTGCAGTCAGCGCTTCCCTAACGAGGTGGCACTATTGTTGAGTTAGAAGGATAGAATCATCATATTGCTTTAGGGGACAGCAGGATTTAAAAGGAGATGCCTTGCAGCCCTGTTTTACAGATTGGAAGCATCGGTTTAAGGGCATTGGCAGAATCATTTCCTCGTTCTTAGCAGCAGCCACTGCTGTGTCAGTAGTGTGTGGAATGGAAGTCCTAGTTGGTAGTCTGTTATGGAAACGCTGTTTACTGTTATTGTAGTACCGTGGTGACAACATGCCATTGAAATGGAAAACGAGCTCTCCTGCTATCTGGAAATTCCCAGTTCCTGTGCTTAAAACATCCAGGTCATCGCCACTTTCTCCAGCATACATGTAAGTGAGAGAAATGAGGATAATAAGGTGGGATTGCTTTCGTGAGACTACCCTGTGGCAAAATACCCTGTTATATATTAAATGACATTGGCACTCAGTATTTTACCTTGTTTTCTATGTAGACCCCCCAGATTTTTATCCTGGATGTTTCATGATGGGTGTTGTGTCGAGTCTTTCCCTCTTTGTTGAAACATAGAGAAACTGTGCAGATTAAGCCGTATTTATAATAATATCGTATATGTTCATTTGAAAAGTTCGTGTTGCTGTTAATTTGTAGCGCTGATCTTGAATTGACAAGTTAAGCTTTGAGGAAGGCTTGCTTTGTAGTGTATATGCTAACATTTCCTCGTCCTGACTATTACACTTGGAATTTAAACATGGAATCACCTGCTGTATTGTACTGCACTTTTGTTCATGTAAGTTCTTGTATAAAAGGAATCATCCTGCTTTGGTCTTGTTTTATTCTTGAAAGTCTTAGCCTTAATACAAATTGAATGTTTTTTTACAAAGTTACAATAAAAAGCCTAAAACATAAATATAAATCATTCATATCTGAATACTTACATAGTTATGCAGTTTGTCCGTGTAAAGTAGCTTCTCATAAAAGAGTATTTTAATACACATGGAAACAATATGCCTTTGTCTTGCCAAATCTTGATGGAGCTTTTGTTCACCTTTTGTTGCTGTGAGTTCTGTGTTAGCATATACAGGTGGCTTTTTTTCCTTCTGTGAAATAAAACTAAGCATAGGGTACTGAATTGCTTTTGCATTTACTTAAGGAAGCAGCTCTTTTGAAAACGAGGAAGAGTTGCTTAAAATGCACAAGTAGCAGTGTAGATGACTTCTCTATCTGGAAATTACTATAAAGACTATTACTTTCCAATAGTATTCCAGCCCAATACGTACACTTGTATTGTCTTTTTGCAGATAGGCTTTTGCTCCGGCTGCTGTAGGGATGTGCTGTAAGAAATGGATATTTACAGGTCCTCTAGATGTCTTCTTTTTTGGTTGTTGCTGAGAATTGCACTGATAAGCAGCAGAGCTGAAACAATACAGTGCCGAATGCGTGGTCACTATTGTTCTCAGTCAGAAAGGCTGGGGTTTAAGGAGCTAACCTGGCTGTTATAGAACCTGTGCTGTGCACGCTCCAATTTTAAGATTCATTTTCATGGAAGTGCTTCAGCCTTTTCACTCACTGAATGCATCAAATATGTTTAAGGCTGCCAGAAATAAGCTGTTTCCAATAAATTGCTACTTATTATGACTTTTTAAAAAATATGACTCAATACAAACAAAGTATAATGATAACAAAAGAGTCACAAGGCTTTTGAACCTATTTCAGTGAAATACTGTCTTTAGTGCTGTAGGTTATGTTTTTGGTTTTTAAACTACAGTACTTATTAAATACAAGAAAAATCAGAAACAGCCTAGTCGGATCTATCTTCTGCGGAAACTGAGCATTTCTTTTGTGCGTTGCCTTTAAATTGCTAATCTAGCTCTGTATGCTCCGGCTTTTATGATGGGGATCTTGTAGCTGATTATCTCAGTGTGTTGAAAGTATGTGAACAGGTTTAGTGATCATGCTTAACTATATGATGCTGAGCTTATCTGGAGCATGAGAAATATGTGATCAGCAGCCTTAATCATCTTTTTATAAAGAGTCAATGTATCCCAATGTTTATGGAGACATTTCTTCACTGGCACACAGTCCTGACATTAGCAGGACTCTTAAATCTAATGTTAAAATTATTCATATGCTTTATAATAAAGAATGAGAAACATTATGAAATGGCACCTATTTGATTAGGCAGTAAGTATTGACTGATTAAAAAAAACCCCTTGTAGTTTAGGTTGACCAGTAAAATAGGTGATGGAATTCATGATCTTCGTTGCAGAGACTACAGTAAATTTGCTACTGTTTTATGTGATCTGATGTTTTTCATGTTCATAATTATAAGTTTTCTTTCATAAGTAGTACTCTGCACACTGCAAAAGGCTTGTGTTTTGAGTAAAAGATTCAGGAATAAGTGGCATGTGAAACAGAACATGTATTGATGTGAAATAAATGACCATAAAACTCTTGAATTCACAGATGAACAATTCTGTACTTGATATTTTGGATCTAGAGTATACAAAGGTATAATTGAGCTATTAATCCCTTTAATACTTGACATCTTAATCTTATAAAATAGGTTTGTAGTGTAATTTGGAATGTAAAGTAGGGAGGTCTTAAAGGTGGTGGTGGGGGTTGGTACTAAAAACAATTCCAATTTTTCATTTTTTTGTAGTAAAGTTGACCTTAACTTTAAAAGCTTCATCCTGCTTATGATTTACAAGTAACTTATCTAGAGGTTAAACTGATTGTCAGGACACGTAGATTTTATTGGTGTTTTATTTGGTCTGTGTACCCGATGCCTGAACTCTGCCTTAGTTTCCCTGTATTGAAGGGGGAGAGAGACTGGTGGTTACGAGCACGTTTGGCTTCTTGGGTGAAGCAGGCGTCTACGTACAAAGTACCACTGTAAAACAGTTACCTGTCCTGCAAGCCCTGCAGCTGGGGCGGTTTAGCTGCAGCCTCTGCTTGATGAGCTTGCAGTGGTTCCTGAGGTGGGGAACAAGTACGAAGAGCTCGTCCCAGAGAGTCCTCTGCTGCCGGGTCGTACATGAAATAAAGGACCTGCTGAAGTTGAGCTGATGACTTTGTAGGTGAGGACGTGGTTCTGTTACTGGGAAGTCTGCTGGTTTGGGTCTGGTACTGCTTTCCTGGTGATGGGAAAGGAGCAGCAGTGAATCTTGCTGCTTGCCTCTTGGCTGGTGGTTTTGTTTCCTGCCAGTTATTTATTCGGGATATTTTCAGGACGTCCTGGCTGCAAGAGGTAACTTTTCACGTTACAGGGAAGACGAAGGGTCCCTCTGAGGGGAAGTGCAGGCATCCCCTGGCTTCTGGTGGAACCGGTCCAGAGTAGCTTGAGCTTTCCCCCAGGTTGATGGAGAGATCCAGTGACATTGCATAGGGAAAATTAGATAGCATTAGAATTGGAACACTGGCTCCAATGTGACCAGTATATACAGGTGTAATGCAGCCCGGCTTAGTGCATGAGTTAGGAATGTGCATGCACATGCCTTCGTTAAGCTGTTTTACATTTTCTTTCATGACACTTACGGTGTTGGGGTTTAGAATATAGATTTCTTTTGTCAAAATGAGTGTGAAAGCTGCCACAGCAAGTTTATGCTCCGCTAGTGAAATGATTCATATTTGCAGTTGTGTTGACTATGTGGGGACAGAGACTTAGGTGCCAATATATTATGTGGGCAGGCAAGCAGTTTCAGCAAGTGAATCAGAGGAGAGGACAAAGTGAATAATACAGAGTTGGAAAAGTGGTATTCCTTGGCATTGTAGCTATGTATTGATGGCCACGTGTTCAAACAAAAACCAGTGACTGACATAAGCAGAGGTTAAGAATTGAGGCACTACTTCAGAGAGGGTGAGGAACGGTTCAGAATTTGGCTAAATGTAACAGCTTTGAGGTGTAAGGGAATGTGTCCCAATTATTGTTCACAGGCCACGTCATCTCATACTTTAAGAACTGAGAGGAGAATTCTTTCTTATTCACAGTAGCAATGTCGTTTATATTGTTTTCCAAAGTTATGCACATCTTCCATTAACACGAATGGAAATGTTTGTGGAAACTCTGGAGATTAAAGTACTATGATGGACATCTACAAAGAATTCAATAATGCAAAAATAGTATTTTCAAAAATACTATGACATAGGATTATTCTATAATAATACCGAGATTAATAATAATTCTATAATCCTATGTCATGTGAGAATGATTGTTAGCTGTTTTCTGAAAAGTTAAGCGTTCAGTTAAGTGTTTCTGGTCTCCAACATGCCACGTTTAGAAATAAGTAAAAAAAAAAAAAAAAAAAAAAAAAAAACCAAAAAATCTTAATGCGGAATAATCCGTTTGTAAACTTAGTGCCTTCTATCCTTTTACATGGAACAGTGTGTTGATATTTTAAATGGAAACTATCCTTTGCATGTGTTCATAACTAACTAACTAACTAAACAAATGCGATATTCCAAATATATTGCTATTAAAGGGTTTGCAGCAGTCTGTTTATCCCGAGTCACGTGGTTGTGAAATTTGTCTGATAGGAAATGCTTTGCAGTAATGGAAATCAGTTACTGTGCAGAAAAGTAGAATAAATTCTTAATACTCTGGAGTAATCAGTGTTAGTTTTAGCTGCTTTATAGGTTATATAGGTTAATGCTTTTGTGTCTTCTTTCAAATCTCTGATTTGCTCTACAATGAGCTCTTTGAATTTATCCTATAAAATGATATATAGTTAAATGGGAAAAATGTGTATGCATAATTCATCAGACCATCTGTATTAGGCAATTCTCTTTTGTGAGACCACCCTGTGTGTCTCTACCATCTTCATTGGTCATTTTTAGTAAATAAAGCCTTTTGTTGGGCTCTTGAGTGTTTGACAGACTACACGGTGTTCACACCAAAACAGACTCGCCTGTCTTTAGCAGTGTTTCCATTTTAAGCAACTACTTCCTAGATATTTCAAACTTCAACATATTAAAAGTCAGTGTGCTGGTCACCCCAAATATTGTGGTGGTTTTTTTTTTAAACTAATCTGACAATGCACGCAAACAGGTGAATTGGGCGGGTGGGGAATAGAAGGGGCCTCTGTCTTATACAGAGAAGACTGCTTTTAATCCTAGCAGTTTTGTATATAGATTTCTTATTTGTGCCTGTTGATCTTGCTTTTGCTTTTTAAATAATAGGCATTTCAGTAGATTATTGCAAGTTCAAAATGTGAAATTTCATTGTGGTGATAAACTGGCAAAAACAAGGAAAAAAACCAAACCTGGTTGTCATGAAGAGTTCCCCAGTGCTAGTGATTTTTCTGGGCAGACCTTTATAGGTGATGCTCTGGCTTACAGGTCCTCAAAATCAAATTCTCCTTATACAGTGTGATGTTGCAATATTGACATTATGTTTTGACATGCTAAAGCATCTCTATTGAATTATCTTGAATATGTTACTCAGCCTATTCTGCCAGAATGTCAGTTCTGCCAGTTTGTCATTTTTGCCATTATTTCCTTGTTATTGTGGAAAAATCTCCTTGTGCAATCACTTTCTACTCACTGGCTTTTCTAGTGTCATGCAGTATTTTCTGTTGAAATTTGGATGGGGGTACCTATGGATTTTCGTAAAGTACTTGGTGAATATTGGGGTTTTAAAATAATAGTCACTTGTTCTAAATGGTAGTAGTAGGAATTGTAGTGTAATTACGTGTAGCTGTGACACTAAAGTGGAAGTGCAGATCTATATTATTGCTGTAATATTTTGTCCAGCAGTGACTGAGATTGTCGCAATATCTAAGTTGCAAAAATGTGTTTTTTCATAGGATGGGCAAGTCACCCCCACCTGTTATCTGACATGCTTAGATTTAAACTCTTTTATCATGTAGGGGAAAAATATTTTACCATTTAAAGTAATTAATGCCCCCCTACATTCTCCCCAGGAGATTGTAACGAAGGAATGCTAAGACAGCTGTGAGAAGTGACAAAGCAAGAGGAAGGGTAGAGCAGACCTGGGCAGCAGAAGGAGCAGGGGTTAACTACCAAACCCTAATGTCAGAATCTTGATTACTTTTTTTGCTGACTTTTAAGCTGTCAAAATTATTCTGTACAGTATATAGGAAAAAAAGCCAGCACTCTGGAAAGGAGTTGTTCCTAAATCTGTTACAGGAATACAGAGGGATGTATATTCTATGACCAAATCTTGAATGTGCGGCTGCACCCTTAGAGATATATAGGTTTTTGTCTAGAAGGAACCATTCTGTAAACTTAACAATTTCTTTGTGTATGAAAACTAAGTTTAAAGACACATCAGGTAGAACTGTAATCCGCTCGTGCATGTGAAATGTTTTTCTTAAGTGTTTAGTAATGCACAGGAAGTATTAAAATTACAACTTGCCTTTTGAACACTGAAGACCAAATATAAAGGGCAGAGAATAGGATGTGCAGTGTCAGTCCAGCTTAAAGTGTGAAACCTCTAACTGACTGTTGTATTTTACCTTTTTGAACGTCAAGGAAATAAAGCAGTTCTGCTTCTGTAGAAAAGCTACAGAGCACATGTATTTGCTTTGCCTTTTCTGTTTTTAATGGTAGGAATCAATAGACTAACACCAACTTTGGCAAAAAGTCATTAGAGAACCGTTTCTAATTTAGCATCATTAAACAATCTGAGTCTGCAAATTTAAGCTACAAATGGCTCAATGAATGTAAACCCTTTGTCAAACAGATAAATGTGGATGTGATACTGAGGGTCCCAGAGAGACTAAATACTGTTAGGAACAAAAGCTTTATAGCAATGACTGAGCCAAATATTGCTTTGTTTCTGTGGAAAACAAATTTGAATTAACCAGCGGGCTGTAATTATGCTGCAAACAGCTTGAGACCACTGATAGTTTAGTTGTTTAAGAAGGAATTTTGAGGACAATATTTTCTGTGCGCGTATCCTTGGGAAATCATACCGAAACAGTTGATGTTGCTCAGTCCTCTTCTGCTGGCTTTGTGGGACCTTGCTCACAGCGTGGTCTTACTTTGAAGTGATACAAAAAGGTTCAAGTGATATTGGGAATATCCTCATTTCTGTGTTGTCCTCATTTCTACCCAGATCCATTTGTGTTTGGAACAGCAATCGTGTCTTCAATCATCTGAGTGTTTCTAGTAGCTTTCTTCATTTCTGTTTACATGGTGGTCTGTGTGCTTGGGCAGAAACATTTTGTCAAGATGGGGATTGGTTGTTGATGTCCAAACAGACTTGACCGTATTTAAAAAAAAAAAAAAAACAAACAACCAAACACACAAGAAGAAAGGTTAAAGGCCTGACTTTTATGCACTAGTCTCCAAAACTTTGCTTTGACAGTAGCTGAAGTGGGTTACCTTGAGCCTGACTCTGGTTGAACAAGGTTCAGTGTCCCTGTCCTTCAAGTCAGTTTGTGGTGGTGGTGTTCCCCTCGTGGCCTTGCTACCTTTGGTGATGTGCTTGCAGAGCTGCTCAGGCTACATTGCTTCAGTACTTTATTTCCCCTTTAGACACCTTCTTAAGGTGGTCATTTCAATGAGCATCTCATGCTGTAACTCTGTCCAAACAGCAGTTAAAGTTGGAGACCTACCTGCCTCTGCTTGCTGCCCATCAGTCTGCATTCAGAAAAGATCTTTGTCTTTCTCTGCTGATTTTGGGGGTTTTGAAGCCCTATATCCTCCTCTCCTGCTGCCCTTGGCCAGAGCCTTGTGAAAGTAAAATGCCATT
>VYZW01042912.1:192058-213838 GCA_013401315.1 Balaeniceps rex | reverse complement strand
CTTTGCAAGACTCCTGAGCTATTATAGTAATTTTTTTTTTCATAGCTCAACACTTGGCTTACAGTCATCTTTGTAGTTCTAAACTAATTGCTAATTGCACAGATTGTCAAAGAGGGTGTTCAGGTACCTTTTAGTAGATGAACAAGATTAAAAATAATATCTTTAGAGAGAAAATAAATGAAAGCGAATCTAGTGGGCAGTCATCTACAGAAAGAAAACTTACGTCTTTTTTTCTAATGGTGAAAAGCAAAGCTGTCTTCCTTCCAAATTGAAAGGAGGTTAGGAAATTAAGATGTATAATTAATATCCATATAATGTATACTCCATATTTCATCGCTACAAAAATACCAGTTGGAAGTACTTGCATGATTAACTTGGAGTCACGAGAAGAGCACGTTTGGTTACAGTAGCTAGGAGAAAACTGTGCTGTACTTGAAAGACTCAACGTAAGGTTAGAAGAAAAATTCTGAGTGACAGCTTCTTCTGTGATAGCAATGAATGAACCTCTGGTCCCTTTCTCGGAATTGCGAGCCACTGCTTTCCGGAGGCTGCAGGGTCAGGCAGCTCCTCTGCCTTGCTGTTGCAACATCGATATTCATTTCATGTTAAACTCCACTATTCCCTTGTTCTTAACACTATAATGTTCAACCCCCTCCAGAGCAAGTGTATGCGTTGAAATTGGTGTTAATATCCACATTTAGAGCAACTTACTGTGAATTATCACTACATGTTATTGTAGTTTTAGCTGTCTCCTCCAACTTTTTTTTTTTAACCCTGGTTAAAAAGGCTACTCCTGCACTTGTTGAATGATTAGAACAATAAAATGAATTAGAAAATGAATTTGCTTTCTTCTTTGGTGGTATGCTTAATTGTGATATACTGTACATACAATAAAGTAAAAAATTGACATGTTTTCATTCATTAGTATCTAATTATTTATAGTGCTTAGCAGACCTATGTTAATTAATGTAAGTAATGCCTTTGAATAACGCCTTTGGTAAGTGTCCAAACAAGGCAGGTGTACTCACTGTCTTTTTGTTGGGAATTCGGTCGGCTATAAAGCGTGTTCCATCTGGTCTGGGTGTGAATGGCAGTTAATTCTGAATACTCACGTTACAGCCCCCCAGACAGAAGTTACATTCTGAATAGTTTAAAATTTCTTTGCAGGGCAGTTTGAAATTACTCTCCTTGTATATGATATAGTGCTTGGGTTTTGCTGTTTCTTTGTGTATCGGTATCAACGCAGTGTGTAAAAGTTGTTGCATTTTCACTTTGTCTTGCAAAGATGGGTTTCTCTTGTTGCGTGAAGATAAATGTTGAAACTGGTACAGAGCCAAGGACAAACTCATAATTTCTGGTCGCTCCGGGAGTGCTGTTTTCCTCTCGGTGAATGTCACAAGGCTGGGATTCAGGGGATCAGTGCGCTATCGTCAGGTCTTATTGCTGACTTGCATTGTAACTTCTGCCAAAACCAGCTCCTGAATGTCACTTTCTGCATGATGGGAGAGGTACTCACCTACAGCTTAACAGTGTAGGAAGGCAAAAAAGGTGGTGTATTTACAAAAAACAAAACAAACCCAACCAAAACAACAAACCCACAGTTTTTTAAATTTGTCATAGTTGTTTAGAGATAAAGCAAAAAACACTATAGGAATAATATAATTTGGTTATCTTTAAATAAACTTATTCTTGTGGAGTCCTATGCAGCCAAGTTAATGTCTGAGACTAGAACTGCAACATTTATGTTCTGGTGGATTTTTATAGGGTGGAAGTTTGCAATTTTTAATGTCTAATTCGCATACGCAAGATCCTGTACATACATAACAGCAAATGTGGAAGAGAAGTAATGAAAATGTCTTCTGCAGAAGAGCATCAAGTTGTGAGCTGCTGAGCTTGTATGTGTGATATACGTATNGAAATAACTGCTTATAGCCACACCTGGCATGTCGAATGCATACTTTTAAGTATTGAGAGTATTTTGAAATATATTGTATCCTCTCTGTTGGCTGTGAGGTTGTAACAAGGCATCACATGCTGTAGAAGACCTCTTGGGACAAAGCTTGGGAAGTTGTACGTAATGTGGCCTGCTCAGAAAAATGCTTCCATTATCACTGCCATTCTTGGAATAAATGTTTCTAGGGATGGGGCCTCCACTACCTCTCTACCTCATGACCAATGAATCATGGTCAAGGTCTTTGCCTTAATTTGTAAAACTTATGAAGTATGCTGGCTGTCAGGAAATACAGTAGCATGGTGTATGTGGCAAACAAGGTAAAAAGCCCACTCCAGACAGCCAAGAAAGTTGGTTTACTTGTATGTTTCTTTTCCTAACGATTTTAACTGATGTGTACATCTTCTGTTTTCTTCTGAGTTTTTCTGAAGTCTTTTAAAAACCCCTTCATATAATGGCGATTTGATCTGACATTTCAGGAAGATCTTTCAAGAGCAAATACAGTCAGGTTCATGCTAGTTGAATCTGGAGGTCCTTCCCACCCACGCTTACAAGTCTCCCCGCATTATTTTATATTTCTTCTTAAAGATATGTACAAATTTAGAGACTGGGTGTCCTTTGAAATTATGTTAGACTCTTTCCTTGATGTGATTGTATTGAAACTAAAACCAACAAAAAATCACAAACACTACGCTCCCCATCCCCCCCAACCCAGAATACCCTAGAGCAAAGTGAACAAAACCATTTTGGGTCATGAGCTAGCAACTGCTTTGCCGCTGTGTTACATCGTTCTATGTGTTTGATGGATGCCAAAGATAGTTTGGAGAGCACTTTTCTAAGGTACGCCCTGTAAAACTTTAAGTTACACTCTGGATTTGTTTTATAAAATAGAGATAATTCTGTTTCAAAAATGACAATTCTTGCATGCTGCAGTACATCCACATTTATTAATTTTTTCAGATGTCCGAGTATTGGGTTGCTACGTTAGAAGTCAAAGCTATTTAGATGTACCCTTGTTCCTGCAATCTGTTCTTATGTCTGTGTGCATAAAATCTCACTTTCAAACCCATGTACGCTGTTGAATGGTGAATTTGTTTTGAATATGTTTTCATAGCTGACCTTATGTGCTTATGGGTTTGAACAAGGCACATCAGTACTATCAGGGTAATGTGTGAGTTTCAGAAACTGCTCTCCATAGTCCATGTACCCAAAGAAGGTGGGGGTAAATATTTTTTAAATAAGAAACAAAATTTTTTTTGGAAAAAAAAATTATGAAAATTATTTTTCATCCGCAAATTCCAAATTTGTCCTTACATAGTGATCACAGTCAAAATTTTTTTGGGGGAAGAGGGAATTTAGGCACATTCTTGTCACTTATTTAAAGTAATTTCTGAAACTACCTTGGAGGCCAATGTTTTAACCTGCACGTTTAAAATTTGGAAAACTTTTTGTATCTGAGATTTGCAGCCATGATGTCAAACTGCTGTGAATCTTTTTTGAAACATGGAGTTATTATTAATAATGAAGATGTCCTCATCTGTGGATTAACAGCTTATGTTTGCTAATTAATATTGTGTATATATGCATTATACTGCTATGCATGCTAATAGGTAGTACACTAGATCACAGAAATTACAGGAACTGGTTATTGTTAATATTTCTGGAGACAAAATTTATTTACATTTTCTAATAATCACAGGTTAGGATAGTTAGAATCTCATATGCATATCTCTTTATGTAAACCTAATTTACATCTCGATTAAAATGGAAGGCTAATAATAGTGCAGTAATTCTTTAACAAGTCTACCTAAAATTAGCCCTTCCTCTATAGATTTGGACTGCGGTTGCTCGGAATCGAAAACATTGACTTCACACTAACAAATCTTAAATTAAAATTATGAAGTGATTGCCTGCAGTAGCAAAATAGTAGATATGTCCTAAAGGAGTTCTTGTAGTTGTGCATTTCTAAAGGTAGCTTAGACTTACAGCTTGAAACTCCGCTATGTACATTTTCTATCATTATGTTCATACTTTAGCAAGATAATGCAAGCCATAAGAATGAAATTACTGAACTTTAATATTACACTTAGAGTTTCAATCTTTTAGCTTTCCTTAGCAATCTGGTAAGATACTTGATTTTGAAAACTGAATGAAACCCCTTCAAGCATCCTACAATACTGGAAGCACAGATAGAAATAAAATAGTGTGCAAGTGTCTTAATCAGGGAGGTGGGGGTGGAAGGGAAAGGAAAAATTTGTCAGAGGAGAATTAAGTTTTTGAAGTTATGCTGTTTTAGAGACTGTTAACGCTTTACATTCTTAGATTAGCTGAAGGGGACTGCTAAGGACTGATTCTGTCGTCTGCTGGTTTTTGACCAATAACCTCTATGCTGTTATGTTTCATCCCAGAAGACTGTGGGTTTAATACACAAGAGCACTGAATGAAAATGAGTTTGGTCTTAAGGTTTCTTTGTTCTAATCTTCTTAGATCTCTGGTGGAAGAGGAGGATCCTCATATGAAAGTATCTCTTGGTAGCAGCGATATGGGCATCTCTGCCCATCTACAGTCTTCTAAGACAGGGACCACAAGATTTTTCACCAGCAATACTCACAGTTCTGTGGTATTACAGGTAATTAAATATTCTTGTGTCAGTATTGATCTGTACTGAGAATTTCAGCTGCTCTAAACAATGCCTCCACTCAATAGGCTTTACCAGACTAGTAATTCCTAAAAAGCCTTAAAAAAATGCATGCTAGTGTGCTGTGCTGGCAACGCCCACAAGCAAGCATGGCTTGTAACTTCTTTTCCTGCGAGTTAAAGGTTCGACTTTTAGCAACAGCTTTGAAAAAACCCTGGCCTTTTCCTTGGGTTGTGTTCTTGTGCGCTCTCAATTTCTAAGAGGTAATATTGTTTAAACTATGAAGGGACAGCTGTATCAGAGAAACTCACTTGAATATAATCACATAATTATGTTAGGCAAACACTTGTGCCATCTCCTGTGTGAAAACTGCCTTAGGGATGTGAATGACACACAACCCAAGGAAAAGGCCAGGGTTTTTTTCAAAGCTGTTGCTAAAAGTCGAACCTTTAAGTCACAGGAAAAGGTTCCTTCTTCACGTCCCTAAGATGGCAGAGCCCTGCCAGGTTTGGTGTGTCCTGTGCTGGCATTACATGTGACTGTATGGCACTGCCATATGGTAGAATGGACGAAAATGTTATCTAATGGATAAAAACGTTATCCTCTCTGAAGCTTTAAGAATTTAAAAGTAAAGTCATTTTATCTTCTTGTTTCTGCTGGAGCTTTTACATGCCATGCAGAGTCAAGCTTACAGCTTGCACAGCTCTTGCTACTTTGCAATACAGTCTTTCTCAGGAGTGCAGACGACTTCTGCATGGCATGACTCTGTGGAGAACTGACACTTATTTTTTCGACTTGCTGCTGTGGCGGGTTGACCCTGGCTGGATAGCAGGTGCCCACCAAAGCCGCTCTATCACTCCCCTCCTAAGCTGAACAGGGGAGAGAAAATATAATGAAAGGCTCCTGGGTCGGGGTAAGGACAGGGAGAGATTGCTCGGCAATTACTGCCACAGGCAAAACAGACTCGACTTGAGGAAATTAGTTTAATTTATTGCCAATCAAAATCAGAGTAGGATAATGAGAAATAAAAACTAAATCGTAAAACACCTTCCCCCCGCCCTTCCCTTCTTCCCGGGCTCAACTTCACTCCCAAATTCTCTCCCTCCTCCCTCCCAGCGGCGCAGGGGGACAGGGAGTGGGGGTTGTGGTCAGTTCATCACCCGTTGTCTCTGCCGCTCCTTCCTCCTCAGGGGGAGGACTCCTCGCACTCTTCCCCTGCTCCAGCGTGGGGTTCCTCTCATGGGAGACAGTCCTCCACGCAGTTCTCCAATGTGGGTCCTTCCCACGGGCTGCTGTTCTTCATGAACTGCTCCAGCGTGGGTCCCTTCCATGGGGTGCAGTCCTTCAGGAGCAGACTGCTCCAGTGTGGGTCCCCCATGGGGTCACAAGTCCTGCCAGCAAACCTGCTCCAGCATGGGCTCTTTTCTCCATGGGTCCACAGGTCCTGCCAGGAGCCTGCTCCAGTGCAGGCTTCCCATGGAGCGACAGCCTTCTTCAGGCATCCACCTGCTCTGGCGTGGGGTCCTCCATGGGCTGCAGGTGGACATCTGCTCCACCGTGGACCTCCATGGGCTGCAGGTGGACAGCCTGCCTCACCAGGGGCTGCAGGGGAATCTCTGCTCTGGGGCCTGGGGCACCTCCTCGCCCTCCTTCTTACTGACCTTGGTGTCTGCAGGGCTGTTCCTCTCACATATTCTCACTCCTCTATTCTGCTGCAGTTGCACAGTTGTTCATCTGTCTGTGTCCGTCGTTCCGCCATGGCGCCCCCCCAGTATGTTACCCCAGAGGCGCTACCACTGTCACTGATACGCTCGGCCTTGGCCAGCAGCAGGTCCATCTTGGAGCCGGCTGGCATTGGCTCTATCGGACACAGGGGAAGCTTCTAGCAGCTTCTCACAGAAGCTACCCCTGTAGCCACCCCATTACCAAAACCTTGCCACGTAAACCCAATACAGCTACCGAAATAGATTGCTTAAGTTTTGGGACAAAAATTTGACTTTTTTTTTTTTTTAAATTCAGAGAAGCTAGTGATTCTTTTGTTTTAGTTTCTAAGGCTTGGGCATCCATGCATAGCTCTCCCTTGTTTGAACACTAGGCAAAGTGTTCAGAGCTTATTTCTTCCTCAGTCAATTTTTTTTTCTTCAAAATTTGAGCAAATGGAGAACTGGTAGTTGTAAAGCCTTCTTTGTAGGAACTACAGGCAAGTTGTTTGAGTCATTGAAATGCATTAGTTTTACATAATCCTGTGTCTGGCTTCTGATTTATTGGGGCTAATACTCATTTTTTCATTTGCACTCTGTTCTTTTCTGTGTGACAAATTTGAATGTTCATTTCGACTTACCTTTGCAGTTTTAAAAATACAGCCTTGCTTTAAGATATCTTAAATTTTAAACCATGCAGGCTGATGCCAAGACATCTGTTAAGTCTATAAAGACAATATTTACGTTCTTGTTAGTACTAGAAAAGTATCAGACATGCTGGGTTGAAGGAAATTGGTTTATGTTTGAGCTTCTGTCCGCAGTGTGCGCAGGAGGTGGTTGTAGCACCCACCCTCCAGTATCCCCAAGTGGGCATATCTTTAGAGGAAAATCTTACTCCAGGATGCTGTTGTAGTTGACTTTCTTTTTTATTACATTTAGCTGTTATAAGTAATTCAGAAAAGCTCAGATATATAATGTGAGCTTATTTTGGAGTTCTTGCCATGTAAACTTCAGTAATAAATTTGATAATCATAGAAGCAGGTGACAGCTTTCCTTTCACGCACCAGTATTTTGCAGTCTCTGTGGAACAGAAATATATCTAGAATGCATATGTGTCCAGAAAGGGTAGGTCCAAAAAATATATCAGTCCCTACTTGAAACAATTGCTGGAGTGCAAGCTTACAAAACAAACTCCTTCTTGAAAATAACTTAATTAGCCCAGTGTATTTTGCATTCTTCAGCCATTTCTGGAAAAAAAAAAATTATTCTGCTTGTTTTCCGATGAATAATTATCATTGAAAATACTAGAGATAATGGTTGTAAGATGACAAATTATTTCTTAGTGACTTTGTGGAACTACAGTACCTGTGTACATAAAAGTAAGAAAGTATTTACATAAGAGAAACGAAGGAGGTTCCTACTCTCCTCCCAAATCAAATGGATGCTTCTCATTATGCTCTTCTTGCAGGGTTTTGACCAACTGCGAGTAGAAGGTTTGCTTTGTGATGTGACGCTTGTTCCAGGAGATGGTGACGAAGTGTTTCCTGTTCACAGAGCAATGATGGCTTCTGCAAGTGATTACTTCAAGGCTATGTTCACAGGTGGTGTTTTTGTTAAAATAATGTGTACTGCTTATCTTCAAATTGCCGTTGTTTGGACCCTCAGACACACGTTCAGTGTTGTGTGTGAATCAGCCCAGGACTGCAAACAACTCTATGTAGTTGTACTCTCTCTACTGTTGCATATGGGTTTTTAAATTAAACTTTAAAATTGTATTTTAATTTTGTGTAAGTTTATGAAATTATTTCAACCCAATCAAAATGATCGTATAAACTTACCTACGTGTCTTTTTCAGGAGGAATGAAGGAACAGGATTTAATGTGCATTAAGCTTCATGGTGTGAACAAAATAGGCCTAAAGAAGATCATTGATTTCATTTATACTGCAAAACTTTCCCTTAACATGGACAACCTTCAGGACACTCTGGAAGCTGCCAGTTTTTTGCAGATTTTACCTGTTTTGGACTTCTGTAAAGTGTTTCTTATCTCTGGGGTAAGGCTTACTACTTGTTTCACATTTACAATGATATGTGTTTTTTTTACAAGAACAGTGACTGTGTAATAGTTCAGTCTAAAAGTTGCCATTATTCTTAATTTGGATTCATAGAGAACAAGTTTTGCTTTGTAATTTTCTTTAAAGTCTTTTTTCTTCTGAGTATTATGTAGAGTGTGAGTTTGATATAAATGTCATAGCACGTTAAAATTCTTCTAATTCCTAAGTGTATTGCAGTGATGATAGCAGCAATGATAATCATAGTTCCCAGATGCCTTACTGGATTTCTTAGTTCATGCCCTCACACTCTATATCCTTCCATAAGAAAGTTACTTCGTGAGTTAAACTGAAAAAAATAACAGAAGAGTGAGCTGCTGTTGCTGTCTCTGAACATACTTTCTTGAAACCTTTTTGTTTTGAGGAATGAAGCCCACAATTGTAGTGATCATCACAGAGACCATTACATCTTCGTTGTAAACCAGTGAACTTGGTCACAGTCCTTTAGAATAATATATCCTCTAAAGGGATTACTAATAGGGATGTTACAGAAATGTTGGTTATATGAGAAGAGTAGCTACAAGGATTTTTGTTGATTGCTGTATTTTGCTAGAACTAAAAATGGCCTTGAATGCCTACTGGGAAATATTTTTTCACAATTGCCAAAATAAGTGCTTTTGTAAGCAGGGGACAGGCCCCAAAGTTGCAACCCCCTCCTCTTCTTCTAATAATGCTTAGTTAAAAGAATAATACGTACGCAGCTTGTGGCACGGTTGCTTTTGTGCAACTGGAACAACTAAAGTTTGCCCTGCAAAGGAGTACGCTGTAGTTCCAATGCAGTGCAGTCTATTTTAATGATTTAGAGTTGCCCTGCTGATTTTTATTTATTACAGAGATTAAAATCTCGGGTCCCGAACTCACTCTGGGGGAGGAGGGAACTTTGATAACAACCTTTTTTCCTCCTCCATCCCTTCCACTTTCAGAGTTGGTGTCCTGTTTTGTTTTGAGGCTGTGCTATGGAGAAGAAT
Source organism: Balaeniceps rex (assembly GCA_013401315.1). Lineage (NCBI taxonomy): Eukaryota > Metazoa > Chordata > Aves > Pelecaniformes > Balaenicipitidae > Balaeniceps > Balaeniceps rex. The sequence goes on along the minus strand of VYZW01042912.1, from coordinate 204,472 downwards.
GCCATGCTTCCTTCAAGTTGTGCAGTTTTCTCTGTATTAAAAACAAACTTCTGTTTTTGCAAAAGCAAGAGAGCTGTTAAGGATTTAGCTTGTTAAGTGGTAACCGGCTTCTCCTCTTGCAAGCTCTTTCCTGGGTTCTGTCTTCATGGGTGGGAAAAGGCAAGTGAGGAAAGAGATGTGACATGAAAACACTCCCTTCATTTATCTGGCGCCGTTGTCTTGTTAAAAGCATTGGATTTATACTCCTCTGTTTAATCTTGTTGTGTGTTAAGCATAGCTCACATACACATGTTGGGTTGTTTTTCAGAGGTTTTATTTTTTGAACATCCTTTACTTTTTAAATGTCAGATATCAGAGGTTTCAGGGTCTCAGTGCATGACTGCACTCATTCTAGCGTTACAGTCAGCTTACTGCATGCATTTAGTGTGCTTCAGTTATGTTCACTTTATTTCTATAGTTAAAACAGTGTAGTCTCAGAATATGGGTGTTCTCTAATTTAAACACAGTATATAAGTAATGTCAATATATGATGCTGCAATACCTTTCCTAGTTCTTGCCCTGCTGTCTTGTATTAATACAACTCTTTGTCCTGCCAACAGTAAGGAGCACCTACCTTGTGGGGTTGCAGAATGAGAGCTGTAAGAGCTGTGCTGTCAAAGCAGTTCTGCCTAGAGAGACATTTTGGCATTATTTTTAATGTTTCCTGGAGATTTCTGGCGTTAATGATAATTGCTTATATATCCTACTAAAAATCTCACTTTACCTGTAACAGGGAAACTGGTGTGTTCTACATGAATTATAATATTATTTGGAATTCAGCTTTCTGATAGTCTGTAATGAGAAATAAAGAAGCAGGTATTCCCATTGCTCCTCAGAGTACAGGCTCAGAAATGTGACCTCCCTAATTAAGACACGTACTGGGATTTATGCAAGCAAGAGGACTCTAAGCTGCTGATAACAGCAATCTGTTTCATAAGGAAAGTGTTAGAGGCATTTAGGCTCTATAACACTACTGTTTTGCTTTTAATTTTGGCGTATTTTGTAATTGGCCAGTTCTCTGAGAATGTTGCGATAGTGTTTCATTAATCTTAATACTCTTAAATCCTACACCGCCTAGTTTATGTTGCTCAGGTTTCTTTTACCTTCCAAAATGATGCAGTCTGCCTCTCCAGGGTTGACGTTGCTCTAAGTGCCAACTTGGAATAAGGTCTTGGTGTTCTTTTGAATCGGGGAGTTGGAGCGGCCTCCCTTTGATGGGAGGTGAGCTCCAGGGACACCGTGTTGCCCATTGCCCTTTCTGGGTAGGGCAGCTGCTTGTTTATTTTGCTTTCTTAGGGAAAGAGCTTCTTTCATCTTAAATCATGTTATGTAGAAGAATTTTTTTTCATTGTTTGAAATGTTTGTTTTCTGAAGGTTCCTTCACTTACGATGTGTTAGTCACTGTTTTGGTTCAAGTAAGAAATGTCTTGTTTGATACCACGTTTTGAAAGGGGTGAGGTTCAGAATCAGGAAGACTTTATTCATTCTCTTAATTTTATTGATTCTCTTAAATCTTTTCCTTTATATTGATGTCTAAGGGGCCATCATCTCATTCATTGTATAAGTGTAGAGAAAGTACAAAACTAAGTTTGTGCTGTTAGCCTGGTTATGTTCTCAGCATCCTCGTACAAAGAATTTTTGAATGAACTTTCTTTGGAATGTGTTTGAACAGGAACAAGAGTTGATGAGCAAACTTGGTGGTTTTTGCTTTTTTAATTGCGGTATCTTAGCTTTACAGAGATTATACTGGTTTCGCTCCATTCTTGAAGTAGCATTTCTGTAATTTAAATGAGTTCTCTGAGCAAGTCTTGAGCTTATTTCTACTGAAATTAGCTGAGAGCAGCATCTGAGAGCTGATGTATCTATTCCCAGACAAATACTTATTTGTCTTCAAATTGTCTAGGGAGTCCATTATTAAAGAGGTTATAGAAATCAGTTTATGTAAAACATAATGTAACTGTGTTACTTCCTAAGAGGGTGTTGGAAATATTTACAAAGAAAAACATAAGCTTAAGGTAACAGCTTAATTTATGTAAAAAACAGCGAGACCTTCAAAGAATGGTGTATGTTGTAGCTGACATGTTCTTTTATTTCTTCTGCATTTACACCCCTCCTGTCAAGTAGCCCGTTGCTCTGATAATCTTTGCTCTGCAGCCGAACAGACTCCCAGAGAAACACTGGAATACTTCCCAAGATGTTTTCAGTCTTTTAGTATTTAGTTTTAGTATTAGTTTTAAATATTTATAGCTATGTGATAGACTAGGACTACTCCCAGGTTCACATCAAAATGAGCAATAATGTAATTAAAATTAATAAAAATGCCATGGAAATGTTTTCAGAGTAGTGAGTGCTAGAGAGCACGCAATAACGTTTTTGCAAAAGTAGCAGCAGCGTACAAAATGGAGAAAGATGAGAAACCTATCCAAGTAAATTGCAGCACTCAGGGGAAAATCACAGTGTAATGGGGAAGGGGATGTTATACTGTAGTTAAAGAAAACATTCCAAAACACTGAAAATTGTCTTGGCTGTACCTCTCATATAGCTGCATAAGAAAATTTTATTCCTTCTATAATTCTATGCGTTACATTTTTGTAACAACTAGCAAATTGTCAAATATTGAGGTCTCAATATTTGGAAGTCTGTCTTGTCACAAGAACTTGGTTAACTGAGGAGGGAGCAAGATGGTCACAGTTTTGTGGGAGTGTGGGATCCAACGCTGGGGCCAGCTCTGCCAGCCTACAGAAACCCACCTTTCCTAACGTGGGGGTACAATTGATTCTGTTTTGCAAGGTGGTCAAATTTCTGTGCTGTTATTTCTGGACTTCTGTATATGGGGAAACCACAGAAAAATTGAGGATTTCAGGGGAATGTAAGCTCTTTTAAACTTAGACCCTTTGAAACACCATGTTAAACTATTTCAGTGTCTAACAGTCATTGAAACAAAAAGACGCCTAAATATTTTGTGGTACTGGGCTTGAGGACTTGATTTTCTGTGCATGTTATTTTTCCTGAGTTGTTCTCCAGGGTTCTTATACTTGCAATCATTTTGCTCTGTGTCCAGTTTTGTAGTATTTTATAGTCAGTTAAGTTTTTTACCAGAGCTTGGTTGATCACTTCGAAATTTCAAAAAATTAAATCAACTGCTTTCTTGAGGAAGTACTTTGGCTTTTGCATTTGTTTTTTCGGGCTGTAATAATATTGTGCATTTTTTAAAAGCATTTTAGTATTTTCTGGAACCTTTACTTCTGCTTTGTAATGAGCAATTACAATGAGTAATGTGAATGAGCAGCTCTGTGCAGTAGTCAAAGCCCAAGTAAAATAGTGTTTATCTAAAATTCTTGACTTCTTACGAAGTTGCTTAGCTGTTTGCCCAGTTGTGTCTTTTAGCTGGTTCTGCATGAGTATCTTTACTAGTTACTGGATTCACTGTACAATCAGTCTTATATTTTTGTCTGATATTTCCATTCCTCCCATTCACTTCAGTGGGATTTCCAGAAGTAGCTGTTCCTTCTGTTGATGAGCTCCTGATTGACCGACTTCCATAGAGAACGGTTTCCACACCTCTCATAAGTACCATAGCATAAGTCAAACTGTTTTTTTAAAAATCAACACTTGAGTAACTGAAGTACTTAGGTGTTTAAATAGTGTTAATGTACTTTAATGCCATCCAATTTTGAATATTTAAGTAGAAGTAACTATTGCATTTCATTCTGTTGAAGGATTATTTTTTGGCTCAGGACTTAAGAATCTCTAGAGTATATATTTTTAGGACTGTGAAATCTTTGCAATATAATTTAGCCTGGTACATTGATTGTTATCTTAGAGCACAGTAAAATTGGTAATAGTACTTTTGGCAAGGAAAGTAACCTTTAAGAAAATATTTAATGTAGTACCCTGATTTGGGGTGAGTGGTAGAATTTGTTAGTAAGCCAAACAAAGTGCACAATTTCATAAGCATAACGGGGAATACTTGCAATCGTAGTATGAAATAAAACCCTGAGCACAGTATGATACCAGTGGATTAATTAAAGCAGTGTAAGGTAAATTTTCCGAGAATGAGGGGATGTCTGGAAACTGTTGATGTCATGTACATCAGTCATTAACGGTGTGTAATGTGTCAATACATTTCTCAAATGTAAGTATTCCAGGAATATATTCAATTGCATAGATTTACAGTGTAACATAGTTATGATAATACATCACCTGGATGCATGCTGGGCACTTGGTAACTGGCGTGCGTTCTGCAATCGGTCTAAATACTTCATTGCAACCTGAACACCATATACCTATGGTACGTAATCTGTACCTTTTTTGCTTTGATCTTTTGACTTCAAGCATGCCTTTTCTGTATGCAATAATATCTTTCTATCTGCTTACCTTGATATGGAGAAATAGCCGCATCTCTGTAGTTTGATGCCAGTAAATGCATTCCGAAATAGTTTTTAAATACAATAACTGTATAATAAGAGTTAAGATTTGTGGCATACTGTAAGTCAGCTGTTTGTTAAGGGGTGATTTTTCCATTGCTTTATTTTTATTATACAGCTTGAAAAAAAATTTAGAAGTAAGAATATCCTGTTTCATTTACTTTAAGGTATGCTGTTATTTCTGTTATGCAGTTAACTTATGTAAATTAAAAATCCTAAAATCAAATGTACAGATATTGAGTCTCAAAAACAGTCAAAAAAGGAAAAAAATGTTTCTTAAGGAGCAGAGAATGTTTTATAGCTCATTGCTAGCTGATGTGATTATATTTTGATGTAAACAATGTGGTCTGTGTTGTAATACAAAAATAATTTCCATGTATGTATTGCACAGATGTTTTTATAATAGAACTCCTGACAGTCTGCTACGCATGCATCTTATAGATAGGACCTCATTACAGGATTAGTGTTCCTGGAGATGAAGAATAAGATTTGGAACCTTAGACTGTATGAAGGCGTTTCAGGATGTGTGAGTGAAGACTTTTGATGAGATGACCACAGATCTTAACTCTAGGGCAAGTTAGATAAGTTTCGAGTGAATTAAAAAAATCTCCTATTCTCATACTCATTAGACTTTTGAATTGTCTAGTATTAAAGGGCAATGATCAGACTGAGTTATACAGTATTAAAATCTTGTAATCTCTGTCAGGACCAGAAGGTCATTTGAAGGTTTTTGAATTCTTAGGCTGCAGTTAAGTCGTAGTCCTCAATCTTTATAATCTTTTTAAAAATAACCATGAGATTCGGAAGCTTAAATTCTTTTGGCATTACAAATATAATGAGAATCACAAAGTTGTGGAAATTGTCGACATTGAGTAGGACTGACATGCACACAGACTAGGAAACATGTAAATGAAGCTTGGGTTAGGATAAGGATTGAATGCAAAAAAGCTGCAATTCTCAGCAAGAAGTGTCTGAAAATTGACTTGCTTTGCATATGTACCACAGAGCTTGTTGAAATGAATTGGCCAGGTTTACTGAAGACCGGCTTTGTTATGTCCCGTCCCTCCCATCTTTCTTCCTCCCTCTGTCTTGGATTGCAAGTGACCGCAGAAATTTGGGAGGCAAAGATATAAGAAAGGTAGATGCAGCAACAGTGTAGAAGATGCGGTCACCAAGATAAGGTCACTCACATACTGAATGAATTTAGGGTGTGATCCATACTGTGAAAGCATTTCACGTGCTGGGTATTTCTAGGGGAAATCCTCCTAGATTCGTTATTTTTTAAAAAAGTGTGTGTGTGTATCTATATAAAACCCACTATCTTTGTCTTATTTTTGATAATGACATGTATTTAATTTTGAACATATTCCATAAGAGCACCACCTTGATTTACTAAAGATGCAATTTTGTTCGTTTCTAAGGAATGTATTCGTGGGATTGAACACTGTAAATAAGTTGTCTGAAATATGTGGCATTGGCGAGGTAGCTGTGCCATTCTCTTTGGCTGCGTTATGACTACAATTTTAATAATGTTAGAAAATGGCGAGACCTACTTTTGCATTATTCTCTGTAACCTTGGGCTGATCACCTCTCCCTTAACTGTATTTTCCACATTTCTTTCTCACAAAGATGTTTGCAGAGCTTTTCAAAGATGAAGTGCTGTATAATTGCTATGTATCATCATTGTATAATGTATTTGACGTAATTAATATATGCCATCTGCTTGTTACTTGTCTCATTTCTTTCTTCAAAATAAGGAATACATTGGGTCTCCCCTTGCAGTCATGAATATATACATCACATTGAATATTTATTTGCTCATGTGTAAATCACCTTGAGCACTGTGAAATGATGAAATATTGCTGATTCTGTAGTATTCATTAAATTCTACATTATCATTTAGGCACCAAATTAAGAAAGTGTTTTGATTCCTCTTTCTGTTTACTTAATAGGTTTCGTTGGAAAACTGTGTTGAGGTTGGGCGAATTGCCAACACATACAATCTCACAGAAGTGGATAAATATGTTAATAATTTCATCCTGAAGAACTTCCCTGCATTATTAAGTACTGGTGAATTTGTGAAACTACCCTTTGAACGTCTTGCCTTTGTGCTTTCAAGTAATAGCCTTAAGCACTGCACTGAACTTGAACTCTTCAAGGCGGCTTGTCGCTGGCTACGGTATGAGGAGCCTCGGATGGAATACGCTGCAAAGCTAATGAAGAACATCAGGTTTCCACTGATGACGCCCCAGGATCTTATTAACTATGTTCAAACAGTGGACTTCATGAGAACTGACAATACCTGTGTAAACTTGCTTTTGGAAGCCAGCAATTACCAAATGATGCCATACATGCAACCGGTTATGCAGTCGGAGAGAACTGCTATTCGGTCGGACAGTACTCACTTGGTGACGTTGGGGGGAGTGCTGAGGCAGCAGCTGGTCGTCAGCAAGGAGTTACGGATGTACGACGAAAAGGCCCACGAATGGAAATCCTTAGCTCCCATGGATGCACCAAGGTACCAGCACGGCATCGCTGTGATCGGAAACTTTCTTTACGTAGTCGGGGGTCAGAGCAATTACGACACGAAAGGAAAGACGGCGGTTGACACAGTCTTTAGGTTTGATCCTCGCTACAACAAGTGGATGCAAGTTGCATCTTTAAATGAGAAGCGCACCTTCTTCCACCTAAGTGCCCTCAAAGGACATTTGTATGCAGTCGGTGGTCGAAATGCAGCGGGTGAGCTAGGTGAGTGCTCCTTCTGAAGCATGGCTTCTTGCCTTGCTTTTTAGGCCCTGAAATACTGTGCTGCCCCATGAATGGGTGGAGAGGAAACAAGTTGAAGTTTTTGGCGTGCAGCTTCTTTCTGGAAGTACTGCAAATGCATAGAGAAATTCATCTGGATACTATTAGCAGTTAATTTTAGAAGGGCTTCCACAAAAAAATTTTTAAATACATGTGTCTTGTGTATTGATGCATTATTGTAGAATCATTTAGGTTGGAAAAGACCTTTAAGATCGTCAAGTCCAACTATTAACCTAGCACTGCCAAGAATAATAATATCTGTTGTCTTCACCTTTATCATCAAACATGAAGTGCGTGTGTCTACCTGTATAAGCGTGTGTGTGTGTATATATCTATACATAAAACACAACTATACACAAAAAAAATCATTACTTAAGCTGAGAAACCTAACCCGCTCTTTTCACTCTTAAGGGGTACATGACTTTCTAACTGAAACTTAACTGTTGAATGAAGGTTGCATTTTAAAAGACGCAAATTGTCTGGAATAGTAATTTTGAAATGCTAGTCTTTTTATTTTAAAGGTGGGCTAATGACTGTGTGATTTGTTTCACAGTGAGATTCAGATCTCCTGACGTTCTGGACTTTTTGATTACTAAAATTACTAAAAATGTTATATTTGGCCTGTGATCTTGTGACTACACAGTTAACTTATTCATACGAATGACACTGTCCTGCTGCCCCCACGCCTCTTGCAAATGGTGATTCATTTTACTTAACCAAAAAAAAAGAAAAAAAAAAATCAATTTCAGGGAAATAAGATGGTTGGAAACAAAGAATAAGTACATGGTAACTTTTAATTTAATAAAAGTCTGTAGAGGATGGTCCGTATTAATCCACTGCATTTTCCAAAGCCATAGTGGTTAGCATTTGCAGTCAAGTCTGGGAGTGTACACTCAATTGTAAATGTCTGTGCTTTAAAATTGAAATGTTACAGTGATTATGCTTGGAATTTTAGCATAATATTATATCTAAACCAGATGTAACATTTCATTTTGTTTGCTGCTTTCAGCCCAATACTTAACTGTGTCTTGTCAAGTCTTTGTGGCAGTTTCTCTTGCTCCTAAGATTTGCTTTTTAGAAATGCACTGATATCTTCAAGTGCACTAAGAAACATGTTTAATTGAAACAATACAAAACCTAATTTGAGCTGCAGCACCTGTAAATTTTTTTTGTTTTTAATTAATGCATCTCAGTCATTCATGTATACACTTTGTTTCATGGTCAAGTTGCAGACTTTCTTAGGAAACATACAGTACATTGCTTCCACTACACAAAACTGGGCTGGTTTTGCTAGAAGTTTAAAATCCATTCTAACATTTGATGAAATGAGACATTTAAAAATGTTTCCAAACGACACGGGAAACTGTTTTGCAATAACTTGTTTTTCCTAGACAGCCATTTTCTGGTGCAGATCCAGAGGTTTTCAGAGTTTTTCTTGCATGTCGCTTTATCTACCTGAAAATACATTCTAAAAGTGAGCTTAATACCCTGTGAAAGCCCAAATGTACAAACTAACGTGTATTGATCTTTATCCTGAGTATCAGAAAACCTGACCTTCATTGAACTATTTCCTAATAGTATGAATTAATAGCAGATAATCAGATTGCTGTCCTTGTGTACTGTACCATCTAAACAGAGTAGGGTTATAAGAATGTCAGTGAAAGAGTTGCAAGTCTAACAAAATCAATACGAAATAATGCTGTCACTAAGCCAGTGCAATCTGTGTGTGCAGCAGGCTAAATTTAAGCTCAGTGTTTTTCTGAAATTAGATCAAGCAGTATTGTTCTGCTGACCTTGACTCTTCTGCAGCTATAATTAAAATACAAAATCTATCACCTGTCTAAAATTCTTCTGTAAGGATATCATTAAAATGCTGCAACAATTTCCACACAGACCTGAAAAATGTCATCGGATCATTCTGCGGGAAGAGCACTCTACAAATGCTAAATATTGTAGCTGTCTGATGCTTTGATTTGGGGCTTCAGTTTCTTTTCTTGTTAATTGTGAGTCAAGTCACTTTTCATTTTCATGTTTCTTTCATAAACCTTGACAGCTGAAAAGATGAAATCCAGCTTAAACTTCCCATTTGGTTCAGATGAGAAAAACTCTCAAGCTTTTCATAGAAAAGAAGGTCAAATGTGTGTTGGACAGGTATTAAAGATGTTGCCCTGGGGTTCAAACTAATTTCAATCTGTTGTCAGAGAGGAAAAATTCCCCAAACCTGAATTCAGCTTTCCGGAAGATCAGATCTCATGGAAAAGGGCCAAAGGATTAAAGTTATTAAAATGAGTTTCTGTATTATTTTTTCTCCTGACATTCACTGAAATAAAAATTACACTTTTTGAGGCTCTCTATCAGGCCTTCCTGAAACAGTTTTCAAATGTTTAATCTTCTAAGAACTTTGTAAATACCACTCTCTACCTCGGTAGTCATGTGCTTTAGCAGTCATAAACAGCTGCTGTTTTAACAGTGCATGGCACTGAGAAAAGTTTGATTCATTGGTAAGGACGGGTGAACTTGCATGTATGTGGTACATGCATTGGAATATGGTAGATGTATCTTTGAAACATACTGAATTATGAAATTATAATTCAGATTTTTCAACCCTGTGACAATTTAGGGCTGTGCAGAAGCATGCACCACTCCTAGAAGGACTCTGTGTAATTCTGGTTGATTCTTTTTAAATGTCAAAGCAGGCACCTGCCAAAGATATTCCCAGAAGGCAGGGAGAAGAGCACTCTGGCATGAGGAGGAGACCAGCCTGGAGAAGGCAGGTGTGCAAAAGGCAAGGCTTTTTGGAAAAGGAGACAAAGGAAAAACCAGGTGTGGTTCATAGAGATACTCATGGAGCGGAGCTCGTTGGCAATTTCCAGCTGTGCTGTTGTGCAGAGCACTGGATAGTGTTGTCTCTCCTCAGACAAGTAGATTTTTTTAGCTCTTTTTTGAAAGAGTTCAGTTGTGGTGCTTGATGATGGCAGAAGCTGTGCCTTAAGTATTAGAAAACTTGTGCAGTTAGGTACTTTCCAGATAGTTCAGGCTCTGCTGTTGATAGGCTTGAGTGGAGATTGAGATTTTTATGTATGGGCACTTCAGGGGATGTTGAGTTGTGACTAAACCACAGGTTCATTGATACCTTCATCATCATGCTGCAATAAAGACAGAAAGAGAAGACTCCTAGTCCAGGGCGGGACAGTTATGTGTTCTTCTGCCCCCCTGGCCAACAAGTGGGAAGGCATTTATTTTCCAGGTGTCCTCTATGATGCTTAACCCTCAATTCAAACAACTCCTTATTTCTGTAAAAACTTATCTTGTGAGTCTATATAATATATGTATTTTAAATGTTGTTGGTTAAGAAGAAAAATATGCATAATTACCCAGTTGGGCTGTTTGTTGTCTGTGTAGTACTGTGAATATCGAACCAAAGTGTGAACTGGAGGACCTCCTGCACAGGAGCTTATTTTGAAGTGACTCCTTGCTGTGCTAGGGACAAAATTACTCGGGGCTTCATTTAATTTAACCAAGTCAGCTTTGAGTTCTAGCTGTATTATAGAAATAATATAACAAAATGAAAGTCCTGGGTTTTGAGACATCACACACAGTTGCAAAGTGCTGCTGTAATAAACCTCAAGACACATTAGAAGCTACTGACAGAGAAGTGGTAAATATCTGTGTACTCCTCAAATAGCATCGCAGATGGCACTATAAAATGAGTGCAGACTGAGCATCCCTTGGGACTGCCAAAGCTTTGTGTCCTTTTGAGATTGCTTAATTCTATTAAAATGAGGCCTGTCTTCCCTGGATTATGGTAATGAACAGATCAGAAGTTCCACTGCTAAACATAAATAAAGCCTGATTTGAATCATCCGTGCTGTTGGGAGAATGGATCCATCAGTCTCACGCTATATAGAATATATACTTAGGTTCAGTAAAGTAGCAGTTCTTTTGAGTGTTTTGTGAATGATGCTCTGTCTGGAGATGATGTATAGAACATCCTGATGCCTCTTTTAAATTAACGGGCACCTTTAATAGCTGAAATTTTGTGTATTTTTTTTTTCCTTTTCAGTGCAGAGGGAGATCTTGTTAAGAGAGAGAAGTGAAATGACCTTGCAAGGAAACAGGGAAACAACTACGCAGAACAACCAAACAGAACAGTAGGGGTTTTTCAGCTGGGAAATAATTAGTTCTGTTTCAGAGCATGGTAGATTTGAGATTTTGAGTTGGAATGATTTGTCTGAAATACTGTCAAACAGTACTTTAGTTCTGCTGGTGATGTTCGAGAGACTTTTGAAGCCACATCAGAAAGTGAGGGATCTTGGACTCAACAGTGTCCTTTCTCAGATAACTAATGTCTTTACAGCATGGTGGTAGCAATGGCAGTAATGGATACCAATTTCTGCATGTTTTATCTTCTCTTGCTAAAGTGATCTTTTGGCTATGGTTTCTCTCTTAAATGCGATCCGTAGTGCAGAGTGAGATAAACAGTTGTCCAGTGTTGAATGTCATGTTAATCTGGTTGCTGCTGGCTTTGCGATTGCTTTGCACATACTCTGCTCTTCCTGTCCTTACAGTGTATTAGAAATTTAAGTTCCTCACCTCAGCACAGAGTGGAAGCGCTGTGAGAAGGAGGATGCCTTTGTGAAAGCAAGTAGAGTGATGATTTTGGTGCAGCATAGCAGCGAACAGCAGGTCGGAAGGGTCTGCTGGCAGGGTGGAACTGGGACAGCTATAATTACTTGCACGTCAAATCTGTTTTTCTCTGTTCTTGAAATTCCTGCACATCTTTGTTTTCTTCTGATTGCTAAATAGAGCGGAGTAGAAAGGAGCTTTCCTTNGCGGAGTAGAAAGGAGCCTTCCTTTTTAGAAAGGCATATCGGAATGGATGAATACTTTTATACAAGAAGGAGCATGGGTTTATTTGGGGATTGGGCAAATACTGCATGTGATGTCAAGATGGCAGTACACAGAAATACAGCTCATGGATTTAATTTTAGGTGTAGTTTGTGGAATCAGTTTTTTGTGCCTATACCTTTATTTGGGCAAGAGGCTGTCTCCAGCATTCACTGGCTTTATGGCTGTGTAAGTCCTTGATGGATATACAAAGTCTGCAGGATATCAAATGGGAAAAATACCAGAATTTTTTTAA